>MU227659.1:1978958-2076779 GCA_018584345.1 Thuja plicata
AAGAGCTTTTTGTTGAGACTTTCGAGCCCATTCCATACCTTCCCAAACAACTATGATATTATCAAGAATATATCTTGATTGAATAAAGCCAGTTTGCTCTGGCCTAACAATTTGAGGGAGGATGTGGCGAATCTTAAGAGCCAGAGCCTTAGCAATGATCTTGTAAGAGACATTAAGTAGGGTAATAGGCCGCCAATTGCAAATATCCTTAGGATCCCCATCTTTGGGGATAAATTTGATGTTTCCTTTATTGATAATATCGCCCAGAGATTGGGAGTGATAAGCTTCAAGATAAACCTGATGAAGATCAGGACCAATGGTATCCCAGAGAGTTTTATAAAACTCATAGGGAAACACATCACAACCTGGAGCTTTATCGTCAACCATGGCAAAGACATATTCCCGGAGATCTTGAAGGGTAAGAAGATGATCATAGAAAGTACACTGGGATGGTGAAACACATTGAGGCACCACAGCCATGCAATCCGCATGAGCTTGGTTGTTGGCAGGTGAAGATCCCTGAGTGGCAAAAACCTTTTCATAATGATGAACAAAGGCTTGCAAGATATTAGGAAGCTTTGTGAGGAGAGACTGCCCCTCTTGGATCCTAGTTATACCCACAATGGTTTGACGTGCATGGAGAATGGAAAAAAATTCTTTAGAGGCCTGATCTCCAAATTTTAACTAGTGCATTCGGGCCTTGATCTGAGCATCTCTAGCAGCATAGATGTCTGCAACTTATTTTTGCTGACGCAACTGAGCAAGTTGAACTTGCAAGGTCTGATTGATTGGATCAAGGGCTAAGGCCTATGTGGCAACATAGAGAGCTTTAGTGTTAGCCTCATAGGATCGGCGATGGTAAATGGCAAGTTGTCGACCATAAATGAGCAAAAAGAGAGCTGTATAATGGATGACATCATTCCACCATTGAATCCAGCCAAACAAATGTGGAGGTCTAGGCTCAAGGTTCTGAACCCGATGAATGTGGGCCACCGTAGAAGCACGATTGAGAACGGAAGTATTAAAGAAGAACTTAGTGGTGGGAGGACATGCCTTAGCTATCTTCCATTCAATAATGAATTGAATAGGGAAGTGATCTGACAAGGTCACTATTGACTGGACTTTCATGACTGGGTCCGCCAGCAGATGTAAGTTTTCACCGGGTACCCGGGTACCGGCCAACTTCGCCTGTAAAGGTTGTCCAGGGAAATGAGATTCCCCGAGCCTCCAAGCACCTAGGAGTCGGGTCTCTATGATGCGGGGCTCGGTTGTGAGATGTGACTATTTTTGAGGGGGATAGCTGGTTATCTTCAACTCGTTCTCTCCGGGGATTCAAGTAGGTGAGGTTTCTCCAAGCACATTTACACTTAGCAAATAAACTAAAAAATATCCTGCGGGTTAGAAATACTTCGTCTACCTATAGTTATGCTTAAACATTCAAAACATCGACAATACTCTAACACGCTATACTAAATACCGAAGAAACATACAACCATCAGTTCATATTTCATCAGTAGCAAGGGAAAGGAGGTCGTTAATCTACTTTTAGTGTTAGAGCGAAAGACATGAAGAACACAAAGCATAAAATACCATCAATCCAGAAGACCGAATGCCAACAACATCATCGCAAGAACTCTCCCTTCTTCATTAACATTCCTTCCAGCGAGCACTGGTGCATGGTAAAATGGTGGCTCCAAGGGAGCATCTAACTACTGAAAGCTTTAAACTAAGGAGCATTGAGCTCTGCAACTGAGAAATGAAATACTACTTTGCTATTACTATGGACTGCAAAATCATCAATTTCGCCGACCCTTGGAATGGGGCCAGACCTACTAATTATACACGTATACATCTAACCCTAACCCTAACCCTAACTTATGTTACATTCATACAATAAAATATATTATCCGGTGGCTGGTACTACCTGCGCCACTCTACAAAAGACCTAGAGACAGAATAGGCCTGTCATGTCAGAAGAAAAAGACAAGAGAAGTGGAGTGGAAGAATTGGCCTTGAGAAGAGAGCTGAGAAGGAGAAGGGAGAAATCTGATCCCTCAGGGATCGAGGCTACATGCCTCATAAAATGGGAAAAGCGGTGCCCTATCTCCAATTCGCCAGGTGTACTTCTGAAGCGGCGCCTCGGGAAGACCATCTGTTAGAAAACCTCTTACCAATCTGACATGCCTTGGTGTAGCTATCTACCCTCTGACAACCTTTATCAACTGCTTTGAAAGTGACTGATCAGCCTTGGAGACCGGGACATGGGTCACTGAAAGAATACAAAATATAGGATCCAGGGCTTCGGGATCTGGGAACTTACGTTCCAAAGAATAAAGAATACAAAAACACTAAGGTTTTCTCCGGCCCCCGGACAAACTTTATTGTTGCTTATTGTCATTGAAGGTCTGGAGGAGACGGGAGATTCCATCTTGGTCAATATCTTTAAGGCTGGCCTGTCGGTACTTAGCCACCCCAATCTATTCTCCCAAGTCTAGAACATTTCCCTTAAATTCATCGGCCATCTTTGCCGCATCATGTCCACTGAGTACCATGCGAGTTATTCTCATCATTTGAGCTCCATCTATTCCCTCTGGGGATTGATACCTTGACTCCATTAGCTCATCAAACTTCCCCAAAACATATTCCTCCGACGTGCATGTGTCAGTGCTGAATGGATCAGTTCTAGAGACCTTCGTAACAAAAGACTTATATAAATTAAAAGAATATTGTACTGCATTAACTTTATCTCGCAGAGTACCCACCAGTTGCTTGATTATCCCCAATGTGAGGTCAAGTCTGGAGTGCTAGGTTCTCACAAAATTGAAGGACTCTTCCCCAGAAATTCTTGACTCAGAGACAACTTCTTCCCCGAGACCAATGAGTTCTTCAAACTCAACATTTCACACCTCATAATTCTTGATGTCTGCCTCCCATACACTAATGGTGGTTTCGGCCTGATGCAAGACATGGCGGGCCGCATATAGGCCCACGAGGGTGGACACCAGGAAATGTCAGATGTTCCCCAACTGCAAAGTAACCCATTCATCCACCGCTTGGGCCTTCTTCTTCATTGCCCGTAGTGAGTCTATGTCGCTCTGTGGTAATGGCATATCAGATGTAGAGGCCTACAGAGGAATAACATTGATAGGTCAGGCCAGCTCAGTTAGCAACCCCATGAGGTTTGCATTTTTCTCCTTTTATGCCTTGATATTTTGAGCCTCTTTTTCATAGCGAGCCTCTACTACCTTGGCTACCTCTTTCAATAGGTCTACTTCACCCTATTTCCCTCTCTTCCCCAATGATATCTCTATGATGTTATAATCTTTGGCCTCGGTCGTTGCTTTGTTTGAGTCTGGGGAAGGTGTTTCTATCACTACAACTATTTCTCCACTCGGCCCAGTTCAAAGAGTGTGAACCGTCCGGGCTTTCTTGGCCTTTGGCGGGTTCTGGGCCTGAGCCATCATCTCTGCAAAGGAAAGATGGGCTATGGGTGTTGATAGAGGGGCCTTCCTATTTTGAGTTTCTATCAACCATGGTGGTGGTAGGGGTGGCTTGGTAGCCAAAATGTGTTCTTGTGACTTCTCCCCAACATCTTGCTATGCCCCTTCAATATTATGAGCCTCTCTTGGCTCCTTTCCTGTATCTCCTATTTCACCGGCAATATTTGCTTCGGTGGTATCTATATCCTTTGCCCCTTCATGTATCTCTTCATTAATATTTAGGTCCTCGTTAGTGGCCCCGTGGTTTTTTTTCTTCCTTTTCTTGTTCTTCCTCAACCTCATTTGCTAGGGTGTCCTCTTCCATTGGTACATCCTTAGGTAGTGGGAAAGGCAATGGGCCAAGGTTTAATGTTTGGGCTACAGTGATTACCTCCCCAAAGGTTACCTTCAAGAGCAGCATCTGGAACACGGCGGTTGGGGTCACGATTGTTCCCGAAGGTCCAATTTCCCTGGCCGATGCCATTTGTTCACTTTGTTCCTGTTGTTGCCTTGATACTCCCGTGTCCTATATCTCCAAAACTTTGGAGGAAATTTCTTGTTCCACCTCCTTTTCTTCTTCCATCTGTTCCTCCTCCTACGCAGGTTCTTGTTCGGGATCTTCCTCCTGCTCTGGGACTTCAGCCTCTGTCTACTCAATGTCCCCTTGTAAATTTTTGAACTCGTCAGTTCTAAAAACATCATCAAATTCATCCTAAGGGGGAGGATTGGCCGGGACATGAGCAGGCTCTGGTTCCCTCTCTGGCTCCAGGGAGTTCGAAGAAAGGATTTTAACTTGTGGGATCTGAGGCATCCCCAGCTCTGGCTCTACCTTTGGCTTCGGATTAAGTCTCTTCTTCTGCCTGGTGACCAAAGGCGGCCCTACATCCCTTAGGACCTGTTCCTCTATCATAGCCACTCTGGTTGCCTTGACCATTAGCTGCTAGGGAAGGGGAAGAGGGAGGATGGACAGGTTCGTCCATGAGCACTGGAGTAGCCAACCATGTGATTAACTTCTCCTTCATCTGTTGGGAAGCCATTATTGATTGCTTCAGTTGTTCTTGTATGGGGACCTCCTGCACAGTTGGGGTTTCCACTATTCTTTTTCCCCTATCTTCTCCTTTTGAAGAAGTTCCAGCCCCGGGGGTTAACTTTGGTATCAACTGGGGAGCCCTGCGGGTACTCCCGGGGCATACTCTATTAAAATATGCGTGGCTGCATTCGACCATGTTACGAGTAAACTCCTCAATGGTGGGCCCATCCTGGGCATTCCAGTTCACTGGTGGGAGGGCCAATTTATCGATCCCCTTTTCTTTGTACTGGGGGTCTATGGTGGAGCCGGCGTCCGAGAAGTCATTTGGAAAGTTTTAGAGTTTTAACCTTTCCATCATTCATGCAGTCATCCAGATGTAATGTCAGCTCTGGACTTCAATGTCAACCTGAAAATCTTCCCAGAAGTCCTCCATGTGGTATTGGTGGGGCTCTGATGCCCGGGGAAGTGCCAGTGCAATCTTGCCATGCGGATCAAAGTTCTTCCGTGCTAGGTAGAACTTTGCGTTCAAGCTCTTGAGCTCATTGTCTACCTCCTTGGCTGCGGCCAGACTGCACGAGTAATTCTCACAAGTTATTGGGAAGGGAATGTTTGTCACCTTCTTCAAGGTGTAGAATGCATGCAACTCCATCATTTGCATGCAATATTCTAGGAGGATTATCTTGTTTCCACAATGTTTGGGTAACAAGTAAGGTTTCCCAAAAAAGCCGGTCACCCTTATGTATGTATGTTACTAGAATTGTATATAATAATGGCCACAACTTCTAACTAGATCCATCGCCTCCATAGAAAGGCGGTACCCTACATCCCGAGTGGGTGTGAGCAGGTTGTAGTAGATAAATGCATTGTTTACCGGCAGAAGCTGGGGAAACTAGCTTCCCATTGAATCTGTGGGAAATAATCCCAGGGATTCTTCTGACCCACGCTGATCCCGAGTACACCTATTGTGAGTAACCCATTGGTGTGGGGTCGTTGTTGCGCTAGGTCCTAGAGAACATAGGAATTCATATAGAACTTTCACTTTTGAACCACCTAAAGGAATAGAGAATCCACGTGGTTTGAAATGATGGCGGCCCAATCAAACTATTCTCCGTCGGTGGAAATGCTGAGCAAGAAGTAGTACATCCACCCTGTGAATTCTCGGGCATGGGGTTGCCCCAAGACCCGAAAAAGTGCTATCATTCCCATCTGGATGCTTTAATTAAATTCAGACCGGGGGATCTCTAGTTTCATTTTCTTGGGATCCCTCTTCGGGGTCTTGAGCCAATAAGTGTTTATGTATTGTCGGGCTGGGATCTCCAGCTCCTTAAATTGTGCTAAAACATCTAATCTAGTGACCACGGTGGGGTTGTCAAACTAAGGGATCCCCAACCCGACTTGAAAATTTGCAGTGTTGAGAGACACCATGGGAGTGGGGTGCCCGGTTGGCTTTGGGGCTGCGAGCATGACGGCCTAGGTGGAAGAGTTGTAGTGTGCCGCAAGTGTAAGAATTAACTTTGGGGCCTGCACTGAGCATGAAAAATAGGCGGCCTTGAGAATCTCAGAATCCCTGACGTTGATCCCCAGTGAATCCCTGGACTATCACTGAATATACATTATTTTTACCAAGGCCTGCATCTCAAGCCATATTCTAACGCTGGTGTCAGTAATCAATTGGACTTTGGAATCAATCTTTGATCCCATGGTAACATTGTCCTTCACGTACTTCATGCTGAGGGGCAGTTTCTCTAAGGCCCTCTCCATTTTGGACCTGACGGCTGCCTGGGTAACCGCCGTGGAAGGAAGTTCCAGACTTCCGATTGGTGAAGATGTGGAAGCCTTAGACATGGTGAAGGTATACTGCTTTAAAAACCTGCAAGGCAAGACGACCGTCAAAATTCATAGATAAATCATACTCCGAGGTCCGGAGATCTTACCACCGCGGCATTTGTTTTCCTGAAAAGTTAGTTTAGGTTCAAAATCCTGGAAAGATATATATAATGCAAACTTAAGGGAAATAACCAATATCTGGGTCTGGGGGTTTGAGCCTACTTGGCGAAAGTAAGGTGTGGACTAGTGAAGATAGAAGACCCGGGGTCCAGAAAACTGACCGTTGGAAGGTGTGCGCAAAAAGTGAACTATCAGGCCCACGTGAGCGTCACGTGGCTATGCAATAAATGGAAGCTATGGTTGACTGCGACACCAATTGTCTGAACGCGCGTAAAGTGGAAACCACCTGGACAATTTTAAGTACATTCGTGGGATGTAAATGAAGCCTAGCTTGGTTTATGGAGGAGAGAGAAAACCACCTGTTGAAACCAGCCGAGAGCTGAGTTTCAACAAGGTGGTATTCTGTCTGGAATGAGCTCACAGACTCAAAATAGGAAGCAAACAAGGCATGATGAGCTCAAAAAAAGACTGGGCAAATATACACAACATATACATCCTATATACATCAGGGCCGAAAGGTATATACATGCAAAACAGACGGATAAACACTAATATACACCAAATACATAGCAAAACCGAAATGGGACGAATACCCTAAACAACAATGCACAAAACTGTACAAAACTATAGCATTTATAAA
Organism: Thuja plicata; assembly: GCA_018584345.1. Taxonomy (NCBI): domain Eukaryota; kingdom Viridiplantae; phylum Streptophyta; class Pinopsida; order Cupressales; family Cupressaceae; genus Thuja; species Thuja plicata. The sequence goes on from MU227659.1 coordinate 1,986,055, forward strand.
ATATACTACATCTACACAGAGGGCGGATAACCCTCTGGCAGAGTCGACCCACCAACAGGCGGCAAACTAGACGAACATGACAAAAACAAACAAGGAAACAAGATGAAAAACGTAAATAAACGAAAACAAAAGAAAGAGCATAAAAGCAGAAGAAGAACCAAGAATACCAACTTGAAAACTAGAGAAAGGAAGGAAGGTGAGGTGCCGAACACTCTACAACAACTTCTACCTTCAACGATCACCCTTCAACACAAGAAACCACTCGCAATTGTTCAGAACGGTTTGGAATAGCTCGCACTAGACTCTGCTCAAATCACTGTGATATCGCTCTGAAATCGCTTAAATTGCTTAAGTGTTTTAATCATGGTAATTTGTGAAAATGACAGGTGATTTCTATTTATACCCGAGGTAAAAAGAAAGTTACATCTCCTTCTGCAAACTCTGGTACAGGCAGACCTCCGGCCTCCGGGCCCAGGGATTCCATGCGACCATATCCTCTTACAAAAAGAAGACATCGTGGAAAAGAATCCTAGAGTTCAGAATCTGGATCCTGGATGAGGAATGACCAACTCCAGGACTAGGTCCCAAAGACACAACAAGACAAAATACAAAGCAAAACCAACAACGTGGGACAGAAACCCAGAGAAGAGAAACAAAGAAACAAAGAAAAAAGACAAGGCAAGGGCCAAAACTAGAAAGCAAAAAGGGGGACCCAACATTTTGCACACAAAATGTAGGGACAGGGATGCAGGGCATAACAAATGGTGACTATCTAGGATGAATGCCTTAGCACATTCGAGAACTATAGAATCCCTGGTTAGCAAAACTAGAATAAATCGTTACCCGAAGCATCTTACCTGCAAAGAGTAACATGTCTAAGAAAATCTAGCCATACGCCATTTAATCCATGATCTTTTCATCAGTGGTGAAGTGTGTGCTTTGGAAGGAAATCAATCCGATGACCTCTGGGAGAAGTAGAGAAGAGGCACTAAGTATATCAAACCACAAATTCATCCAATTCACTCGTTTCCCCCAGGGACCAAAGTTTTGTCCCATTTTTCTTTTCTTGTTATTTTGTACATTTCTGGGTGGGAGGGCGGTACTTCTTTCACCATCAAGCTTAAGCTTAGCTAATTTTAATGGCAGTACTTCTTTCACCCCTCTGCCCACCTTAATATGCCAAATGGGGGAGGAAAACTCTGGACTCAGGAAGAACCTTTAAAAGTCCAGACTTGGGTCAGCCAACTAGTGCAACCGATCTACCCTCAATGTGTCCGATTACTTGTTCCTTAATTTTGATTTTACTGATTACCAAACTTCCGAGGATAAATCCGATGAAGATTACTCACAATGTACTACCAAACTTGAAAAATAACTCTGGAGACCAGACCAATTCCATCATGTTAGCCATAGATTCTTAAGTTCACCATGTTAAAGGCAACATCCCAGAGACCAGATGTTATGCGAAGCATACCAATCCTCACAAGAGGGAGAGAAAAATGTCAGAACCCAAAAAGAAGACAACAAAAGAAAAAGGGCGGTCCTGGAGGACGGGTAGCAAGACTATTTACAAGGCAAGGTACCTCCCAACAAGGCATCAGGAAAGAAATATTTACAAGCAAGGAACTTTACATAAAATACAACTTTGGGAAAACCAACCTCATTCGAAATAATGTTTGAGAAACTGTCCATTAACGGGCAATGAAACAGGTTCTCCAGTCATGGTGTTAAGATGGTACGTATTTTCCCTGCAGATCTCCAAGATTAGGTATGGTCTAAGCCAGAGCCATTGGAACTTGGTGTACTTTCCTTTCTTTTCCCAGGCCTTGTCCCACAACAGGACCAAGTCTGAAACCTGAAAGGCCTTGTATTGGGCTCTACATTCAAACCATCATTTTACCACTGCTTGATGACATGTGAAATGTTCAAGGGCTGCATCTCATTGTTCTTATATCCACACCAAATTCAGGAGCTAAACCTCCACAGTGTTGTCATCATTGCTGAATTCCTACATAAACTGCAAAACTGGGATTTGTAAGTTGATTGGGAATACTAGGTTCTAGCCGTAAACCAGGTGGAATGGGGACGTTCCTAGGGTGGCTTTGATTCGAATGCAATCCACCCAGAGGGTGAATCTCAGCTTTTGGTGCCAATCCCAAGGATTCTGTTCTAGCAGGTTTTTTATCACTTCAAGCAAATTTTTGTTCGTGGATTCAGCAACACCGTTCCCCTGGGGGTAATAGTTGCTAGAAAACTTCAAAGTTATATTCCGATTATAGGTCCATTCAAGTAGTTATGCCAAATAAAATGCTGGACCATTGTCACATACTATAGCAAAGGGCATTCCGACTCTTGTGACGATGTTTTCTTCCAGGAATTTGATAACTACGTCTGCCATGTTATTTTTGCAAGGTATGGCTTTAGACCACCGGGTGCAATAATCGGCTACGGTTAAGATATATCGGTGGTTGGCATATGATTTGGGGTTGATTTTCTTGATAAAGTCAAATTCCCATTGGGTGAAAGGCGTAGCCTCAAAGACTGGTTGTAAAGGCATAGCCGGGTTATGCTCACGATGTGTCACAATTTGGCAAGTATGGCATCTTTGGACGTGAATGTATATGTCATTAAATATACAGGGCCAATAATATACAGCCCAGAGGATTTGATGGGTGGTGGCATCAGCTGAGCCATGTCCGATCCCAAACTGCCCGTGGAATTTCTCGATCATTTTTGTAGCTTGGTCCCTATCAATGCACTAAAGGTACACTCCCTCATAATTCCTGTGGTAAAGTGCAAAGTTTTTGATCATGAAGTGAGCGCTTTCATCCACAGGGTGCGGCATTTTTTGGGAGGTAACCCCTCCAGGCATCTGCTATTTAACAATAAGTACACCAGATCGGTGTACCATGGGTCTCGAGTGATAGAATCCACTGTGTAAGTTTGGCATTCTATGTGGGGAGTCTCTTCTGCCATCGCTCGACTTAGTCCCTGGACTCGAACTATCTTCATGGGTTGCATTTTTAAGTCATACTCCTGGAGGATGGCCATCCATTTCCCCCGTCTTTCACCCAATTCAATCTGCATTAGCAGAGATTTCACAACCTGGTCTGGGATGATAGCGTGCACCTTCCTCCGGAGAATATAATGCAGGAATTTCTTCATGGCACGAACAAGAGCAAAGGCCTACTTTTCCAATGATAAGTATCGGAATTTGGCATTTTTGAAGGGGGAGCTCATGAAAGCTATTAGTCATTCTTCCCCTTTGACCTTTTGGTTCAATACTGTTGTGGCAGAATGCGGTGAAGCAAAAGAGTAAATGTAAAATGAGAGGGAGTAGTCTGGACTAGCCAGGACGGGTGCCTCCATTATCGTTTGTTTGATCTGGGAAAATGCCCGCTTTTCTTCTAGACTCCACTCAATCTTGGTATCCTTTTTCATCATCTCATTGAGTGGCTTGACTATCTCGACGAATCTAGTAATGAACCACTGGACAAAGTTGATCTTTCTGAAGAAGGATCACATCTCTTTCTTGTTGACGGGCATTTGCAGATTTAGCAGCACTTCAACTTTCTCGGGGTCAATGGATATACCCTTCTCAGAGATAATATGCCTAAGAAACTTCCCTTCAGTGACCCCAAATATGCACTTCTTGGGGTTGAGGGATATTTTGTACCGGTGACATCTCTCGTAGATCTGGGCGAGGTGGGCGGAATGGTCATGCCTTTCCCAAGAAAAGACAGTCAAATCATCCATGTAGATGATTATGCACCAATTCACAAGGCCCTCAAACGCAATGTCCATAGCCTTTTGAAACATAGCCCCTGCGTTGATCAAGCCAAGGTCATCCTCCTGTATGCAAATGTTCCCCACTTGGTAGTGAACGTTGTTTTCTCTCTATCTTCATACTTAACCATGACTTGGTTGTATCCAGAATACCCGTCCAAGAAAGACAACATCTGGGATCCATTCACTATCTGCAACACCTCATCCAGTGAGGGGAGAGGGTGATTGTCTTTCTTGGAGGCTCTATTCAAATTTTAGAAATCCATGCAAAGGTGAATTTCACTTCTCTTCTTTCTAATAGGGACCAAATTGGCAACCCACGTAGTGTGTCGGATTGGAAATATTATCCAGGCTGACAACAGTTTCTCCACCTCTTGACAAATCAGAGGCTCAATCAATGGGTTGACTGGTCGTTGCTTTTTCCAAAAGGGCTTAGCATCAGGTTTCAGGGGTATGGTATGAGTCATAATGGATGTTTCATATGTTTTCAAATCCTCATATACCCATGCAATCACGTCTATGTATTCTCAGAGAACCGCAAGAATCTTCTCCTTCTCCTCAGGGGAGCAAGAGGTACCAATGTGTATCATATTTTCTTCACCGGGCTGGTCGATGTTTACTTTCTCAAACTTTCCTCCCTCAGAGGAGGATGACATCTTTTCCTGGCCCCGAGGGTCTGAGTCAAAGATACGTTCAAGCATGACCATCCCCTCCAGGATGGTGTTGGTAGGTAGTTCTATGATCCCATCATCTTCATCACCATGCTTAGTATCATCATGGTCTCGTTCCTCCACTACCTGGTCCTCGAAGACACCAATATTGGCCATGAAGGCTAGGATATGTTGATCATCCTCAAAAACCTAAAATTGGGTGACATTATCTGTAATGGACGAGGTGGGGATCATTTCAACAAAAAATCTTTAGAGTCATGAGCTGGCCATGGGCTCTAGTGCGCTGGCGGAAACAGCGAGGGCATCCAAAACATAATTTCATTGCTGGGGAATAAGATCAATGTTGAAGGCATCAAAATCTTTAATGAGGCTCCATGCCCAATTCCGGTATGCAGCTAGTCTCTTGTCATGACATGTGTATTGACTCCGAACCTGTTTGATAATCAACTCCAAATCACCCAGAGCCCGAAGGTAGGTGATCCCTTTCCTTAATGCGAATAGAAGCCCAAGGACCAAAGCCTCATACTTTGTAACATTATTTGTATAGTTGAACTGTAGCCTATAGGATGCGAGGAAGGATTTTCGTCGTGGGTTGATCAATTCTACTCCAGCCCCACAACCCTGTTTGGATTGGGGCCCATCAAACTTAAGGGTCCACAAATCGTTGCTTGTAGTCTAGAGCTGGGGAGATAGAGCAGTATTTGGATTGCTTTTGGGAGACTTGGGAGGAGCTTCCTCCCGCACTGATTGCGCATGGGTGAGGTTTACCTCTGGAGGGGTTTGAAGTTGAGATCCCTAGGGAAATGGCACCAAAGTGCTTCCAGTAGGAATATCGGGTTCCGGGGAATCAGTTGTATGTTCCTTGTTCTGGAAGGCATCGATGTGTTGGGCAGCGACGGAAAGGCAAGGCTCACACTCTAACTCTGAATGTTTCTGATAGTGTACTTGGCACCAAGTGCCAGATAGGAGTGTAGCAGGGGTCGCTATGACACCCTAAGAGTTAACCTCAACCCTCAACTTTTCATCCAGGTCCTGGATTTTCTGCGAGACTAGGGGATCCTCTCTGGGGGTGAAATTGAATCTTAGGATTTCAAAGGGTCGGTACACCCTGGGGGAAGTCTCAGAGAAGAAGACCTTGTTAACCCTCCCAACTTTGGTAAGGGCCTGCTTCATCCGGGGCTCACTCTCAACCTAGATCTTTTTTGATTCTCCTTCCCACGGGAGCCACAAGTGGGAGAAGTCGATTGAAAAGTATCCGTTCAAGGACTTAGACCAATTCTAACTTAATAACATCCCATAAGTCTCTAGGATGTCCACCACTTGGATGTCGATTATGCTAGCTATCATGGGGTCCTGGATGAGTTGTACCCAGACATTCTTCAATTCTCCCACCATTTTTATAGTAGTTTTATCCAGTTGAATCACTGCACCATTGGATGGGGTGGGTCAAAATCTGAACTTATGGCATATGGATAGGGGCATGATGTTGCCTGAAGCTCCGGAGTCTACTAGGCAGTTACGTATGTTTTTGCCTTGTATATTTAGGCCTAGTAGGAATGGAGGATCTTCATTATTTCCCTGAAAGATAGCCGCATTGGCATCCTCAAAAGAGACGATCTTGGGCGGGCGACTGACAACTTTCAGGTTTCCCAAGAGCTTCAGAAGAGACTTCTTCTGCTCGAGACAATTTAGCAGAATCTCCATCAAGGTCATGGAGGTGGTGGTTTGTTCTAACACCCTTGTGATATCAATCTTCCTCCCAGGAATTGGTTGCTTCCCTCGGCTGAGAATTTTTCTTGGTTAGAGCTAGAACCTTTTGGAGGGATAGGTTAATCAGTTGTATTATCCTGGCGAGGAGTTTCCTTGGTAAAAGGTGTCAGCGTGTAAACTGGTCCTTTACCAGCCTCCCTCCGAGTGTTGTAAGCAGTCCGTAGGTTGGTGAAGGCATTGGCCTCAAAGGCCAGAATCGATTCATCAAAGAATCCTTATAATTCAGATTCTTCTTCATCTTCTTTAGAGGATCCGAAGAAGACGGTCTCATAGGTGAATGCACCGTGAGTTGGCTCTTGCACGGGAGCTTCTAGGGGAGTAGCGTCATAGGATTTTTGTCTGTCCAGCTGAGAGATCATGATGACCTTCTCCTGCGTGGCATAGTTCACCTCGTTGTGGGAGCCCATGTCATGCAATTTACACTAATTGGTCATGGGCTAGAAGTCTATGACTGGTGTGAAATGTGATGGTCTAGCACCACTTTGATTGGCATTTTGGTTCAGAGGTGGACCTCCGGTGTTCGCATTATTGTTCCATTATTGTTGGTTGGGTTGAGGCCTATTGTTGAATTTTCTTCCCCCAGCATTGTTGTTTCGCTGGCCGGAGAAAATATTCCCTGTTTAGGAATTGGAACTCTGGGTGCATAGGACTCGGCCTTCAATTGACCCATGTCCATAGTCAAAGTGGACAACATACGCCAGAGGGATTCAACCTCGGTGGTCAGATGACTATTTGTGTCACAATGTGACGGTTTCTATTGTTGGTTCCCTAGGAAGGTAGTAGTATTTTCCAGAGTCAAGGGCGGAAATCCTCCAGCTGCAGACGACTGAAAGAAGGGCACTCCAGGCGGTTGTGTCTGAGGTTATTGTTCCTGCTATAGCTGATTCCAAAGGAAAACTTCTAGACCTGGTATTGTCTGAGTCTATGAAGGATAAACATACCAGGCTTGCTGGTCTATTGGTGGTGGCAAGGGATTCATTGCCATCGCGGGGGCACCCATTCCCAAATTGGGGTTATATCCCCCGGCGTACGCTGTCCTGCTGGGGATCATGTTGAAAGGCGTGCTTTGCCCAATCCCACCTGGGGATTTGTTGAGGCAATGGGATAGTTCTAAGGCTAGGTTTTAAACCTTTACCAAAGTGTCCTGGTCGCCCGTGGCAGTTGTTCTCCAGAGGAGAGTGGCAACAAAGGGGTCCATCACGTTAAGATAGGTCTGTATGGTTACTTCCGCGGATGGAATGAAAGGGCCCATGCACCACTTTAGGGCGCGTTGGAACCGATGATTGAATATTGTAAGGGGTTAATTTGGTTCCTTTCTGATGGAAATGAACTGGCTGTGGGACCAAGCTGGGTCCATGTGTACATGAAAGATAGCCAGAAAGGCATCCTTCATGTCCTGCCAATTATTGATGGAGTTGGCGGGAAGGTTAAGGTACCAATTCAATTCACCCTATCCCAGGGACTGGGGAAACATCCAGGTTACAACATCCTCATGTTGGATCAGGTGTCGGTTCATGGCATCTTTGTATTCCTGCAAGTGTTCCTCTATGGTTCGTGAGCCTAAGTGCTCATATCATGGGCAAATCTTCTCCGACTGCGAGGGTAAGTCATTGGTTGCGAATGGAAAAGTTTCCATAGGGGACCCTGTGTTACCGAAGTATGCAGCCATTTGGGGAACTAAATTTTGAGCAATTGAAATGCTGGTTCCCTGGATTTTCTGAAAAGTTTGGATATTCTGAGGTACACTAGAACCCCAGATAATAGTGGCTGGTGTGATTTTCGAGGTTCATTTCTTTCGACTAGGAGGCTCAAGTTTGACAAACCTTCCAGGCTTAGGGGTTGATCTAAGGATTCTCTCAAATTTTGCTAGGGAGAAAGATCCAATCCCACTGAAGGCTGGCTTGGGGAACCCTCAAGAGGTGTAAAATCAGAATCTCGAGAAGGGGACGAGTTCATGCCCTCCTTCTAGTGCCAGTTTCTATTGATTGGACTTTTGTGACCAGGTCCGCCAGCAGATGTAATTTGTCACCAGGTATCGGGGTACCGGCCAACTTTGCTTATAAAGGTTGTCTAGGGAAATGAGATTCCCTGGGCCTCCAAGCACCTGGGAGTCAGGTCTCGATGATGCAGGGCTCAGTTGGGAGATGTGACTATTTTTGAGGGGGATAGCTAGTTATCTTCAACTTGTTCTCTCCAGGGATTCAAGTAGGTGAGGTTTCTCCAAGCACATTTACACTTAGCAAATAAACTAAAAAAGATCCTGCAGGATTAGAAATACTTCATCTACCTATAGTTATGCTTAAACATTCAAAACATCAACGATACTCTAACACACTATACTAAATACCGAATAAACATACAACCATCAATTCATATTTCATCAGTAGCAAGGGAAAGGAGGTCATTAATCTACTTTTAGTGTTAGAGTGAAGGACATGAAGAACACAAAGCATAAAATACCATCAATCCAAAAGACAGAATGCCAACAACATCATTGCAAGAACTCTCCCTTCATTAACATTCCTTCCAACGAGCACTAGTGTGTGGTACAATGGTGGCTCTAAGGGAGCATCTAACTACTGATAGCTTTAAACTAAGGAGCATTGAGCTCTGCAACTGAGAAATGAAATATTGCTTTGCTATTACTATGGACTGTAAAATCATCAATTTCACTGACCCTTAGAATGGGGCTGAACTTACTATTTATACACGTATACATCTAACCCTAACCCTAACTTATGTCACATTCATATAATAAAATATATTATCCGGTGGCCAGTACTACCTGTGCCACTCTACAAAATACCTAGAGACAGAATAGGCCTATCATGTCAGAAGAAAAAGATAAGAGAAATCGAGTGGAAGAATTAGCCTTGAGAAGAGAGCTGAGAAGGAGAAGGGAGAAATTTGATCCCCCAGGGATCGAGGCTACATGCCTCATAAATGGGAAAAGTGGCGCCCTGTCTCCAATATGTCAGGTGTACTTCTAAAGCCGCACCTCGAGAAGACCATCTGTCAGAAAACCTCTTGCCAATCTGATGTGCCTTGGTGTAGCTATCTACCCTCTGACAAACTTTATCAACTCCTTTGAAAGTGACCGGTTGGCCTTGGGGACCAGGACACGGGTCACTGAAAGAATAAAAAATATAGGATCCGGGGCTCCGAGATCTCGGAACTTACATTCCAAAAGAATACAAAAACACTTAGGTTTTCTCCATCCCCCGGAGAAACTTTATTGTTGCTTATTATTGTTGAAGGTCTGGAGGAGATGGGAGATTCCATCTTCATCAATATCTTTAAAGCCAGCCCACCAGTACTTAGCCACCTCAATCTGTTCTCCCAAGTCTGGAACATTTCCCTTAAATTCATCGACCATCTTTTCCGCATCATGGCCCCTAAGTACCATGCAAGTTATTCTCATCATTTGATCTCTATCTATTCCCTCCAGGGATTGATACCTTGACTCAATTAGCTCATCAAACTTCCCCAAAACATATTCCTCCAGTGTGCATGTGTCAGTGTTGAATGGATCAGCTCCGGAGACCTTCGTATTAAAAGACTTGTATAAATTAAAAGAATATTGTATTGCATTAACTTTATCTCGTAGAGTCCCCACCAGTTGCTTGATTATCCCCAATGTGAGGTCAAGTCTGGACTGTTGGGTTCTCAAAAAATTGAAGGACTCTTCCCCCAAAATTCCAGACTCGGAGACAACTTCTTCCCCGAGGTTGATGAGTTCTTCGAACTCAACTTTCCATCCCTCGTAATTCTTGATGTCCGCCTCCCATATATTGATGGTGGTTTTGGCCTAATGCAAGACATGGCGGGCTGCATATAGGTCTAGGAGGGTGGACACCAAGAAATGTCAGACATTCCCCAACTGCAAAGTAACCCATTCATCCACCACTTGGGCCTTCCTCTTCATTGCCCGTAGTGATTCTATGTCACTATGTGGTAATGGTGTATCAGATGTAGAGGCCTCTAAAGGAATAACATTGATAGGTCGGGCCAGCTTAGTTAGAAACCCCATGAGGTTTGCATTTTTCTCCTTTTCTTCCTTGAGCTTTTGAGCCTCCTTTTCATAGCGAGCCTCTACTTCCTTGGCTGCCTCTTTCAACAGGTCTACTTCACCCTATTTCCCTCTCTTCCCCAGTGATATCTCTGTGATTTTATAATCTACAGCCTCGACCGTTGCTTCATCTGAGTCTGAGGAAGGTGTTTCTATCACTGTAGCTATTTCTCCACTTGGCCCAGTTCAAAGAGTGTGAACCATCTGGGATTTCTTGGCCTTTGGTAGGTTCTGGGCCTTAGCCATCATCTCTGCCAAGGAAACATGGGCTCTAGGTGTTGATAGAGGGGCCTTCCTCTTTCAAGTTTCTATCAACCATGGTGGCGGTAGAGGTGGCTTGGTAGCCAAAATGTGTTCTTGTGACTTCTCCCCAACATCTTGTTGTGCCCCTTCAGTATTATGAGCCTCTCCTGGCTCCTTTTCTGTATCTCCTATTTCACTGACAATATTTTCTTTGGTGGTACCTATATCCTTTACCCCTTCATCTATCTCTTTAGTAATATCTGGGTCCTTGTTAGTGGCTTTGGGGTTTTCTTCTTCTTCCTTTTCCTATTCTTCCATAGCCTCTATTGCTGGAGTGTCCTCTTCCATTGGTACATCCTTAGGTAGGAGGGGAGGAAATGGGCCAAGGTTTAACATTTGGGCCACAGTGATTACCTCCCCAAAAGTTACCTTCAGGAGCGACATCTGGAAAATGGCGGTTGGGGTCACGGTTGTTCCTAAAGGTCTGGTTTCCCTGGCTGATGCCATTTGTTCTCGTTATTCCTATTGTTTCCTTGACACTCCTATGTCCTATATCTCTAGGACTTCGGAGGCAATTTCTTGTTCCACCTCCTTTTCTTCTTCCATCTGTTCCTCCTCCTCCTACACAGGTTCTTGTTCGAGAGCTTCCTCCTGCTCTGGGACTTCAGCCTCTGTCTGCTCAATGTCCCCTTGTAAATTTCTAAACTTGTCAGTTCTAAGAACATCATCAAATTCATCCTAAGGGGGAGGATTGGCCGAGACATGAGCAGGCTCTGGTTTCCTCTCTAGCTCTGGGGAGTCAGAAGAAAGGATTTTAACTTGTGGGATCTGAGGCATCCCTAGCACCGGCTCTACCTTTGGCTTCGGATTAAGTCTCTTCTTCTGCCTAGTGACCAAAGGCAGCCCTGCATCCCTTAGGACCTATTCCTCTACTGGATCCACTTTGGTTGCCTTGAACATTAGTGCTTCTAGGGAAGGGGAAGAGGAAGCACAGACAGGTCCGGCCATGAGTACCGGAGTAGCCAACCATGTGATTAACTTCTCCTTCATCTGCTGGGGGGCCGCTATTGATTTCTTTAGCTATTTTTGTATGGGGACCTCATACACAGTTAGGGTTTCCATTATTATTTTTCCCCTATCTTCTCCTTTTCAAGAAGTTCCAGCCGCGGGGGTTAACTTTGGTATTGGCTGGGGAGCCCTGCAGGTACTCCTAGGGCATACTCTCTTAAAATATGCATGGATGCGCTTGACCACATTGCGGGTAAACTCATCAATGGTGGTCCCCTCCTAGGCATTCCAATTCATTGGTGGGAGGGCCATTTTATTGATCCCCTTTTCTTTGTACTGGGGGTCTATGGTGGAGTTGGTGTCCGAGAAGTCATTTGGAAAGTTTCAGAGTTTTAACCTTTTCATCATTCCTACGGTCATCCGGATGTAATGCCAGCTCTATACTTCAACATCATCCTAGAAATCTTCCCAGAAGTCCTCCATGTGGTATTGGTGGGGCTCTGATGCCTGGGGAAGTGCCAATGCAATCTTGCCATGCGGATCAAAGTTCTTTCACGTCAGGTAGAACTCTGCTAAGTTCAAGCTCTTGAGCTCATTGTCTGCTTCCTTGGCTATATCCAGACTGCATGATTAATTCCCACAAGTGATTGGGAAGGGAATGTTTTCCACCTTCTTCAAGGTGTAGAATGCATGAAACTCCATCATTTGCCTGCAATACTCCAGGAGGATTATCTTGTTCCCATAATGTTTAGGTAACAAGTAAGGTTTCCCAGAGAAGTCAATCACCCTTATGTATGTATGTTGCTAGAATTGTATATAATAATTTCCATTACTTCTAACCAAATCCATCACCTCTGTAGAAAGGTGGTACCCTGCATCCTGGGTGGGTGTGAGCAGATTGTAGTAGATAAATGCGTCCTTTACCCGACAAAAGCTGGGGAAACTGGCTTCCCATTGAATCTGTGAGAAATAATCCCAGGGAGCCTTTTGACCCAGGCTGATCCTGAGTACACCTATTGTGAGTAACCCATTGGTGTGGGGTCATTGTTGCGCTAGGGCCCAGAGAACATAGGAAGTCATATAGAACTTCTTCTTTTGAACCACCTGACGGAACCTGAGAATCCACATGGTTTGAAATGATGGCAGCCCAATCAAAGTATTCTCTGTCGGTGGAAATGCTGAGAAAGAAGTAGTACATCCACCCTGTGAATTCCCAGGCATGGTATTACCTGAAGACCCAATAAACTGCTATCATCCCCATCTGGATGCTTTCTTTAAATTCAGACCGGGGGATCTCTAGTTTCATTTTCTTGGGATCCCTCTTTGGGGTCTTGAGCCAATAAGTGTTTATGTATTATCATGCTGGGATCTCTAGCTCCTTAAATTGTGCTAAGGCATCTGATCTGGTGACCACAATGGGGTTGTCAAACTAAGGGATCCCCAACCTGACCTAAAAAGTTGCGGCATTGAGAGACACCATGGGAGTGGGATACCCGATTGGCTCTGGGGCTGCGAGCATGACGGCCTGGACGGAATAGTTGTAGTGTGCCACAAGTGTAATAATTAACTCTGGGGCCTACACCAAGCATGCAAAACATGTATCCTTGAGAATCCTGGAATCCCCGACGTTGATCACCAGTGAATCCCCAGACTGTTGTTGAATATACATTATTTTGACCAAGGCCTGCATCTCGGGCCATGTTCCAACACTGGTGTCAGTAATCAATTGGACTTTGGAATCAATCTTTGATCCCATGGTAACACTTTCCTTCATGTACTTCATGTTGAGGGGCAGTTTCTCTAAGGCCCTCTCAATTTTGGACCTAACGACTGCCCAAGTAACTGCTATGGAAGGAAGTTTCGGACTTCTAGGTGGTGAAGATGCGGAAGCCTCAGACATGGTGAAGGTATACTACTTTAAAAACCTGCAAGGCAAGATGATCATCAGAATTCATCGATAAATCATACTTCGGGGTCCGGAGATCTTACCACCACGGCGTTTGTTTTCCTGAAAAGTTAGTTTAGGTTCAAAATCTCAAAAAGATATATATAATGCAAACTTAAGGGAAATAACCAATATCTGGGTCCAGGGGTTTTAGCCTACTTGGTGAAACTAAGGTGTGGACTGGTGAAGATAGAAGACCCAGGGTCTGGAAAATTGACTGTTGGAAGGTGTTTGCGAAAAGTGAACTGTCAGGCCCACATGGGCGTCACATGGCTATGCAATAAATGTAAGTTATGGCTAACAGTAGTGCCAACTATCTAAACGTGCATAAAGTGGAAACCACCAGGACAATTTTAAATGCATTCATGGGACGCAAATGAAGCCTAGGCTAGTTTATAGAGGAGAGAGAAAACCACCTAGTTGAAACCATTCGAAAGCTGAGTTTCAGCCAGGTGGTATTCTATCTGGAATGAGCTCACAGGCTCAAAATGGGAAGAAAATAAGGCACGATGAGCTTGACAAAAGATCGAGTGAATATACACAACATATACATCATATATACATCAGGGCCAAAAGGTATATACATGTGAAATAGATGGATATACACTAATATACACCAAATACATAGCAGAACCGAAACAGGATGACTACCCTAAACAACAATGCACAAAAATGTACAAAACTACAGCATTTACCGAATATACTACATCTGCACAGAGGGTGGACAACCCTCTAGAAGAGCCGACCCATCAACGGGCGGCAAACCAGATGACCACAACAAAAATAAACATGGAAACAAGACGGAAAATACAAACAAATGAAAATAAAAGAAAGAGCAGAAAAGCGGAAGAACCAGGAACACCAACCTGAAAACTAGAGAAAGGAAGGAAGGTGAGGTGCCGAACACTCTGCAACAGCTTCTACCTTTAATGATCACCCTTCAACACAAGAAACCACTTGCAATTGTTCAGAATGGTTCATAATAGCTTGCACTAGACTCTACTCAAATTGTTGTGATATCGCTCTGAAATTGCTCAAATCGCTTAAGTGTTTTAATCATGGTAATTTGTGAAAATGACAGGTGATTTCTATTTATACCCAAGGTAAAAATCAAGTTACCTCTCCTTCCACAAACTCTAGTACAGGCAAACCTACAGACTCTGGGCCTAGGGATTCCATGCAACCATATCCTCTTACGAAAAGAAGACATCATGGCAAAGAATCTCAAAGTCCAGAATTTGGATCCTAGATGAGGAATGACCAACTCCGGGACCAGGTCCTGAAGACACAACATGAAAAAACAAAAAGAAAAAACAACAACGTGGGACAGAAAACCCAGAGAAGGAAAAAAAAGAAACAAAAGAAAAAGACAAGGCAAGGGCCAAAAGCAAAAAGAAAAAAGGGGGACCCAACATTTTGCACACAAAATGTAGGGACGGGGATGTAGGGCATAATAGTCACATCAATGAGAGGAGTAACTGAAAAGGATTGTTTTTTGGAAAAGAGAAAAAAGATTGTGCCGTAATCATAGCATGATCAAGCCGTTTGTGAATTCTATCAAAGGAGGCTCTAAAATTAGACCACGTGTGCCAAACACATCAGTTCAACGGTGGCCAAGATTGGGATAAAAAAAGGCCCAATTTATTACGCATGTAATACCAGGCTTCTCATTCACCAGCTGTCCACTAGAATGGCAGAATGCCATCCTTGTCAGAAGCCACTTCAACCATATTGAAGTCGCCACAGAAGAGCCAAGTTGCAGGTGGCAGAGAATCTACAAGACAATGCCATAGGTGAGATCTCTCAACATCATCATTGGGAGCATAAACATTAACTATGCCAAAAGAATGATTCTCAATAATGAAGGTGGCCCAAATAGATTGTTGCATGGGATCTAAACCATGATTGATTAAAAAAGAATGCCAACAAGGATAAAGGAGAGTAACAACTCCACCTCGACCAGCCTCATGCTAAGAACAAAGAGCAAGGCTCTTAGGCCAAATAATTTTACAGGCCGCATCAAGCATAAAACCAGAAATTTTAACTTCCTGTAGGCATAAAACATCTAGATTACTAACACGATGACAAACATCTCTGACAAAGTACTTTCGGGGAAAGTCTATCAAACCCCTGACATTCCATGAGATGTAATTCATGAGAAAATAGTGTCGGCCATACCATCATCATCCCCAAGGGATGCAAAACTATTAGACAAATAAGTGAAATTATTCCCAGGAAGTTCCATGGAGACATTTCAGTGCTTTTCTACCATACCCTCCTGTGCGACCTCAGCACACCCGTCAGGGCCATGAGAGCGGTGGAAGCGGGAAGAAGTGGAAATCACTAAGGCTATATGAGGTGTGCGAACCCAAGGAGGTTTGGTATCCGAACGCAAAATCTCTTTCCCCTGCTAGCCAGGGTTTGAAATGGGAGCAGTATCAGCATGAGAAGCAACCCGAGCCTCCATAGCAAGAGGCAGTGGTTGCGAAGTAGAAGTTGAAGCTACGGGTTTAGCCTGTTTTTTCTTGCGGCCGACTATTACCCAATCATCTATTTTGTTTTCTTCTTTTTTACCAGCTTCAATGGGCCGCGAACTAGAATCCTTGGGAGGCAGTTTAGGTCGAGGAACTACCAAAGGGAAATCCTTGATTTTATGCTCTATAGATTGACAATGGTAGCAAGTGTTGGGAAGGTTGAGGTAGAGCACCTTCTGAGAGAAGATGGTGTCACCAACTTGAATCTCAATAGATTCTTTAAGATCTCTAGAGAGATCGACTTCAATGCAGAGCCTCTTTTGAGGTTGGGGGTTAAAAAAATGGTCATGCTCACTACAGATAACCCTACCTAGCTTTTGCGCCATGGCATGCATGAAAGGCCAACAGGGTAGAGGAAGACTAGGAAACTCAACCCACATAGGGACTTTGAGCTTCTTGTCGTCAGAGACCAAAAATTCTTGAGACCAGCGCTAAAAAACCAAAAGGGAAGCCCTAATATTCCAGGGTCCCTTAGCAAATATAGCATCCACATGAGTGGGATTGGAAAAGAGAAAAAAAAAAACCCTTGGTGAGACTCTGAATGCCATCCAGGCGGATTCCATGAGGAGTCCAGTCTTTCACCACCCAATCTTTAATCATATTTTCAGGTGGGTTGTGACCCAGAAAGTAACCAATAAGGGTATGTGTTTCAAGCCAAGAACAAGCATCATCAAACTCATGAATGGGTAAAACAATATCAGGCTGAGACATACCTTGTGAAACACCTTGTGAACAAACTTGTGAGGTCTCTTGCTTGGAGGCGCCATTGTTATCCATCACCAAAATAGCACCAGCATCGACTGCTAGGCTAGTGGCGACCAGGGAAATAAATACTAAGGCAAATCCCGTAGTAAATATGGTCTAAAAGGACAAGAGGGCTTAGAATAGCAGTGCGACTCTAAACCCTAGCAGAGTAATTTTTCCAACATGGAAGAAATTAAATTTCAATCTTTCCAATAAACTTATTTCTAGGAAAGATCCTTCTGATCTTTCTTCGGTCCTCAATACTATTGTGAAGCATATTTTTATTAATAGAATTTTTATTCTTGGCAGCTTTGTTTCTTCTATTTTTATTTTTATTTTTGCAAGTTTTATTTCTTCTTCTGGCTAGATCTAATTCATTTTTCTGAATTAGTTGTGAAATTATACATGGTATAGCACATGGGAACTAAGAAGAAGGAGCATTAATTTTATTTGCACGTATTCCAAACTAGAGTTTTAGACAACATGAAATTTTTTCATTAGCTTGGGGTTGTCTCATAATGCTTTGTTTTTGTAATCATGAAGTGAGATAAAGCTCCATTTATGGGGGGTTAATCACATATGGTAATTACTTTTATCTTTTTTTTTTCAAGATAACCTTAGGGAACTACTTATCCTGGAAAGAAGGGATAAAGAATCACTGCATTGAGCAGGATCTATTGCCCTATCTCCATGGACATGTTCCTGAGCCAAGCAATTGTGAATAAAAAATCACATGGTTGAATAGTAATGACATGGTCTATAGATTAATATGTATTACTATTTCAAAGGATACTCTACATCACATAGAGCACACTAGGTGCCATTTCATTGCTTGGACCATCATCCGAAAATTGTATGGAGACATTGATTATTCATCTAAAAGTGATTTTTCCTTGGATAGTTAGGCTTCGATGGATGATACTAATATTTTTGCTACCCCATCTTGTATGGAGACATCCTTCTTGGATGATCAATTATTGATAACCCATATGCATTTGTCATTTCTTCAGAGTTTAGATTTTCTTCATTGAAAGATTCCAATGATTCTTTGTAGTAGGACCATTTATGTCTTCTAGATTTACTTCATTGAGATCAATTTCTGTTAAACATATCATTTTTTTGTAGAATCCCTCATTTCAGATCTAGATGAAAATATTGATTTCATACATCTTCTCTTTCATGAGGTTGATTCTTCTTTAGTTTTTGTGAGGGAACATTCTGACCCTCTTCTTCATTTTCTATATTATCATTCCTCGGAGTTTGATATGAGTGTGGATACTTTTGCACAACATTTTGAGGAGATCAATGTGCCTTCTGAGGAGATTCATGAGTCTTTTGATTGTGCTCTACATTAGTTTCTAGGAGATTCTAGATTGTCATTTTTAGGAATGTCTGATTTGATTATGATAAATTTCTGTATGAACACAGAAACTATGGAGCAAATTTAAGAGACATCATACATCTTGATTTTTCTTCCTACATATTCTTTTCGAGATTAGGAAGATTGCAATCATACATATATGTTTTTATTTCTTCCCAAGGGGAAGAATGTTATTCAAAGATCATAAACCACCTTCTACATACATTTTCAAGCATCTACCATTGACTATACTTTGTGGAGGGCTACATCATCTCATTCATTTCACTTCTATGCATCCTTCTTGTGGTGAAGCATACTACATCATAGTAGTCGACATGCAGAGTTGGTGTTAATTTTGAGGGAGGGTTTTTTTCCCACTAGGTTATCCCTCTTTTCGCTTTACTATTATTAGTTTTATTTTTCTCCTTAATTATCCTTAAGAGGGGGTGTTAGCATTAATTTTTATCATAGAACTTGTAGTTCTTTTTAAATTATGAATCTGTAATGGCAGTTTCTCCCATCACTTACAGAGAAAATACTATTGCAGATATGTAATTAATGATAAACTCATGTTCACTTGTGATGTTTTCATGATCACTGTTTGCATGATGTTTACATGATCTTCATTTGCATTATCTATGCACTATAATGTTAAGCTAACAAAGGAGAAGAGATGTTCTCTCTCTACTTCATTAGTTTCATCCAACATTTAATCTATGATTTAATCCGATGTTGGTTATATATTTACGCTTCATACATTTTTATAATAATTATACAATTATTAAAACTAACTCTGCATGTCTACTACTATGATGTAGTGTCCTTCACCCTAGAAGGATGCACAGAAAGTGAAATGAAATAAATGGCGTAGCCCTCCACAATGTGTAGTCAATAGTAGATGCTTGAAATTGGATGTAGAAGGTGGTCCGTGATCTTTGAACAATATTTTTTACATGTTTTGTCTCTTTAGTTAGACTTAAGGGGTGATGTTAGCACAACCTTAACTCTTTGTTCTCTCTATTTTTTACGGGAATGATTTTCCATCATTAACCATTGATTACAATTGCATGCTATAGTTAGGGTAGTTATGTTTAAGGATTATATCTATCTAACATTAACAATAAAGATATCTGGTGCTAATTTATTTCCTTATTTTAACTGCGATTTTAGTTTATCCAGTGGTAAACTTGTATAAATCATGCAAGCATTACAATAATTAATAGAAATTTTATTCGTGGTAGCTCTATTTATTTTTTATTTTTCCTACAAGTTTTTCTTCTTCCAGCTAGATCTAGTTCATTTTGCAAGATTAGTTGTAAAGTTATACAAATGCTAGTTTTCTCTTCAAGTAGTGCACTAGAAATATAGCACCAATCTAAGATTCTCTTGCAAAGAGATCATTATTTTGCACTGCCTCTTCGAATGTTTATCATAACACATATTCTTATCTAACATATTGAAGAGAAATTTTCTCTAGTAAACCTTGATCTTGAATAATATTAAAATAATTGAAGAGAAAAATTGTGATTGCCTGTGAGTGAAACAAAACTCTCGGCACCTTTTCCAACAAAAACCCTCACTGATGATGGTTTGGATTTCATTTTTCATCTTCCAATAGTCCCATATGTTTTCCTCATGTGAGATACAAAAAATGGTCCTACAAGAAGATGTTCTCATTTCCCTAAAGAGATAGGGAAGCAATTGTTCATGAGTAAATACATCATTTTAGGAGCTTGAAAAGGACTCTCATAACCAATATAGAAAAAAAACTAGATGTTGGAAAATATATATTTTTTCCAATATGAATCCTTGAAGCTTATAAAACCTCCTTCTATGTTCCTTGATTCATGCAATGTATAGCCACCATATGCCAATTTTTGCACAATATGGTCCATTACACATGCAACCTAGAGAAATGAGGTAAACATTCCCTTTTGACAATGGAAAGGAAATAAATGGCACTCACTTCAATTATGTTTTTAATGGAAAAGAGGGAATGAATACCCTCAAAATTGGAAACTCACATCCCAATGATCGATTAATCATATGAAGATCTCACAAAATTTGAGATGGGAGATTCAAGGATGATTATAGCCTATCAAAAATAATATTTATTTACTCCTTTGCATACTTTAAATGTGAAGTATTACTCCACTTGCAATTTTGTATGACTTGAGTGATCTAGAGAGGTATAAGAATGATACAAGCATGATTCTAGAAAAATATTTATCATTGAAAATACATGTATTTTCTCTTATGAGGAAATGTGGGGAGAAAAGTATGTCCACTACAAAGGAAAAATACAGCACTTGCAAGATTGAAAACATGTTCGATAAAAAAATTAAATCGTCATTGCCAATTCATCCTTCTTTTGAGTCTATACATGATGATTAGGAAAGGTTTGTCTCTTCAATTAGTTTTTTTTTTCAAAACTGCTCTGAAATTTTAGGATGATTAACAAAATCAGTCAGTGTAAAAACTTGTTCTCCTTGGGAAGCTTGACATAAATATTGTCATGATATTCGTATCAAGATTCAACTGTGTAGATTTTTTATTCAAACTCATTGACCCATGTTTCAATAAATGTTGTCAATTAGTTAGTCACATGATTTTCCTCTCTGTAATAGTGAGAAAATATATAAATTTCAAATTATGATAAAAGATTCCATATTTCTACTAAAATATATTTAACTACCAATTCATCATCTATCTAGTAGTTAAAGCATCTATGATTAGTTTTGAATCACCTTGAATTCAAATTTTAGCAACATTATGTGATAAGGCCAATTTAAGACCATTAATCAATGCTAAAGATTCATCAACATAATTATTTTCCTGAGGGAATTTTGGAAGCCAATGTTGCAACAAATTTTCCTTTGTTATCTATAATAACACATCCTTCTCTTGAAGGCCCTAGACTTCCTTTTGATGATCCATCAAAATTTAATTTGAAAATGCATCTTTCTGGTATGATAGTCCTATGCTATAATTGAGTTTGATTATGCAAGCATGATTGAGAAATGTAAAATTTAGCACTAAGAAGGAAGAAAAGATGAATTTCAGAGCACACAAACTAACAAAGAGTAAACAGACCAATTATGTTATCCAAAAAAAAGTATAGAAGCTATAACTAACCTACAAATTTAGTTTGATTTTTTTGGAGGGACTACAATGACTTGATCATCTTATTCCTAGGACTAGGTTGATTGGGTCAAATTGTTCCCTACACTTATTGATGATTACATTTGCAAACTTAAGTCAAGGTCTTGAACTTTATAGATTTGATCCCAAAATTGACATCACTTGTTCCTATACACAAAAAATAAAGGAAATTTTTGGTAGATATGGGTTTGCCTTAGTCAAACCTCGGTTGAGAAATCAACATTAAAATTTAATTGAAATATTATTAAAAGGAAAGTGTGTTGATTTAAAGTAGAAACTATATTTGAAACTTGAATTACCTTATACCTTGAAGGTGCAATGTTTCTTTAAATATAATCACAATTTTTAATTCAATAGCTTTGACTTGACACAAAAAACTAAAAGGAATGTATGAAATAAATTCCTTACACAATGAAGGTTGTAGTTTTCCTCAATACTTGAGAGAGAGAGAGAGAGAGAGAGAGAGAGAGATTACTTGGATGCTTGAAGATTTGGATTATTTATTTATATTAAATGGATTTTTATGCTATGATCTTCTTCCTTGATGCTTTTATCCTCTACTTGTCCTTCAATAAGAGAGAGAAGCTTGTTCCCACAGAAAAGATTGACTTAAAAATGCCTTAGAATTTTTGAGATTTGTCTTAGAATTATTGATATGAAAATTTGTAGGAGAGAGATTTCAAATATATCATCTTATGTCCAAGTGAGGAGAGCTAGGTTTCTTATATACCCCTCGCAAATATTTTAGCTTGAAAATTGAAGAGGGATGATGAGAATTTGGATTTCCCACTCAACTATTGTGACCAACTTCTGATTCAAATTTTGGAGCATTCATTGAGGAATAGGATGACTAGGTCAACATGTTACTCCCAAAAGGCATATAAATTTATCTGAGGAGCACAATTGGGATAGGGGATTTCAAAAAGCGGAATCGAGGTTGGAGTACCAAAAATTAATGCGAGAGCCCGTACATGCTAAAATGGGGTAAGGATAAATGAAAAATTACATAGTGACATAGTTTTAGAATGGTATATTTAGCCCCCACTTTAGCAAGATTATGATTTGATCTCATGCTTATGGTAAACTAGATGAAGGAGAGAACAAGATAGGAAAAGATACAATTATGGGGAAAACTGCAAAGAGGTAATACATCACTAAGTTTAAGGACATAAGCCCCCAATCAAAGGATATCAACTTAGACATTCATTTGAAATGGAAATGAAAATAAAATAAACCAAAAATAAAAAGGAAAGAAAATAAAAAAAAACAAAAGACACCAAAAAAATGGGTTAGTACTAAAAACAAAACTCCAATTCAACTAGTTGAAGGGGCCTTGATAGATAAAACGTATCAACCACTAGTATCATGCTCAAAAATCTATTTAAAAAGAATAAGTGGTCACATGAAAATAATAAGATAACACTCAAAGATAAGACAATAATCCACAGTCTAACCCACTAGCAAAGCTAGGAGATCATGAAGTAGAAAAAGAGAGGAGCCATGAATGACACCAGCTAGAAATTTGTGTCATGTTAGGAGATTGATGAGAGGATAAAAAGGAAGAGGGGGAAATAGTATATCAAGTTGTTCTAGTTCTACCCATCTAAGAGAAATTATTGCACGCAAAGATGAATTTGATGGTATAGCACGTGCTAGTCAACCCATCCACTGAAATAATGCATAGGGGCACAAAATGGAAACACTTATGGACACGAATGGGATGCTCATGGGTGTACAAAAGGAACACTCAAGGACACAGAGAGAATTATCAGTGGCATGTAAAAGGATGCTTAAGGGTGCTTATGGAACTCTCAAGATCATGTAAAAGAAACACTCAAGGGTGCAAAGGGAATGATCGGGAGCGTGTAAAAGGAACGCTCAAGTGATGTATCCAAATTCACTACAACACATTCACCATTAACATTTAGAAAAAAAAACACAAATACAAAGAACTCAATAAATGGGATTAATAAATTTCTTTCATCATTATTCCTCTAACCTCCTTACAATTAAACAAATTAATCCTTATATCTCCTCTAGAATTTCCTCAAAAATCTACCTTAATACAAACTTATAATTTTCTAATTATCAACCTTCTAAACTAATTACATGCAACTTCAGAACATCTCAAGAAGTTACTAATAACTCAAAAAAACTTTCTAATCTCCTATGATAAAATCTAAATAAATCATTAAAATCGTAAAAAGCCACTAAATCTCAAAACTTGCTAAGTTATTTTGAGAACGTCTAAAGAAAATATTAAAATGTCAAGAATTTAAAAAACAAATCTTGAAAAAGCCACCAAAATATCCTATACCATTCTCCTCCAGTTGAAAAGAACACAACTCCTACAAGTTTTTTCGAACACATGCCTCTTATCTAGAACTAATCCTTCTCATTATATTTGATATTTGTTGCATTGATTTTGTAAAGTGCAAACTATATTCTTGTCCAAAATATGTGAAATCATATCCTGTGTTCTACTTGAAATCCACTTCTTTCTCACACTTCACATCTATTACCACCAAATTTATTACCACCTCTTCTCCTATTTGCATTTTATTTTGAAAAAAAAAAAGAAAATAATCATTAACTCTTTTTCCTTTATTTCCTTTATTTCTATAACATGCTCATCCTCATTCTCATTTGTAACTTTTTTATACAACTTTAACATCCTCTAAAGGGCCTTCAACTACTTTGGTTGTTACTTTTATTTCTTTAATTCCTTCTCATTGCATCATGAGTGCATAATGAAAACTTAGTTCTTTAATCTATTTGGTAGGTTCTATTCAAGATAACATCTTTCCAACTTTTTCTTCAGCCTTAAGAGGTAATAAAATCACTTTATAACCATCCTTCCAAAAAGTGTATGTATTATTCTCTCCTTCATGAATTACCTTCAAGTTATAATACCAAGGTCTTCCCAACAAAATATAGAATGCATCCATTGGAATGACATCACACCATACTTCATATTTATAAGTATTTCCTATGGAGAACTTGATTAAGAATTTCTTGTCAATAGTGAATTCATTTCCCTTTTTAAACCATGCAATATGATAAGGGTGGGGATGTTTTTCACATGAAAATTTTAATTTATCTACCATTTCTCTAGAAATAATATTTTTAAAACTACCACCATCACTAATAACCTTACATACCTTTCCTCCTAAAGTACATCTAGTTCAGAATATATTAGTCTGAAGCCATGAGTTATCAAAACCTTTAGTCTTTATTTTTTCCTTTGGGATTGCCATTGTTCTTATCACCATGAGGCTTTCTCCTACATCTTGTGAAAATTGAGATCCAATTCCTTCAACTGCATTCTCAACTTGAGTCAGGTTTAGCCTAGGTGATCCTCCTTGAGTTATTTCTTGCATGTTATAATTTGAGCATTCAAATACCCTGTCGCATGAACTTCTCCACAATTAAAACAAACAAAAGGATTTTGTGGGATTTCTCATCCTCTACCAACATTATAACATGTGCCCCTTTGAAACCCTCTTCCTCATTGTTTAGTTTTCATGTCATGTTGGGTATCATCTAATTTATCTACTCTTTGAGATGATTCTCCTTGATTGTAATTTAAATCACCTTGCAATGGATATTCAGATACTCTTTTCCATCCTTTGTTCCTTTGAAAATATTGTCCACTTTGTTTTTCCTTTGACTTGATCAGAGTGAACTGGTAGGCATGTTCCATATTTCTAACTTGATGTATGTTGAATTCATCCTAAATAGAAAATGTTATACTATTTACATATCTATAATTAATTTACTCATCAATTTATTGATGCTCCACATGGATTTACAACTTATAAAACTCATTTCTATAATCTTGCATAGTAGATAGATTTTGTTTCAAATTTTGAAACCTTCAAAAAAGGCTTTGTGCATAGTATATGGGAAAAACATTCCTCTCAACGTCTTCTCCATCTTGTTCCAAGTTATTATCTTATCCTTTCCTCTTTGATTTATTTATTTCTATAATTTTGATACCACCAACTCATTACATGGCCCTTCAACTTGGTGCATGCAAATTTAACCTTCTTTTCTTCAGTCATAGGATTCCACTCAAAACATTTCTCCATACTATTTAACCAATATATCAGCTTCTCTAGTTTGAGACTACCTACATAATCTAAAATATAAATTTTAATTACATCATTTTCATTTCTCCCTGTCAATTCCTTGAGTGTCCTTTCTTCAAAGGTTAGACACTCTAACAGTTCTTCCTCTTCATACTCTACATGTTGATCTAGGCCTCTATGTCTTGTTTCTTCATCATAATTATTTCCCCTTATTCGCTGATTCTCTATCATGTATGCAACCTATGCTACTTGTCTCTGTATATTTTGCATGTCTCTATACATTTGGGCAATACCTCCTCTTCCTCTTCCTCTTCCTCTTCCTCTTCCAACCATCTTCATTCTTTGATACTAGATGATACACCCAAATTCACTACAACCAATTCAACATTAACATTTAAAAAAAACACAAATACAAAGAACTCAATAAATGGTATTAATGACTTTCTTTTATTATTCTTCCTCTAACCTCCTTACAATTAAAATAATCAATCCTTAAGTGTCCTCCATAATTCCATCAAAAATCTACCTTAATACAAGCTCACTATTTTCTAATTATCAATCCTCTAAACTAATTACATGCAACTTGAGAACATCTCAATAAATTACTAATAACTCAAAAAAAAACTTTCTAATCACCTATGAGAAAAAATAAAGAAATGATTAAAATATTTTTTAAAATACTAAAATATCAAAAAGACACTAATTCTCAAAACTTGCTAATTTGTTTTGAGAACATCTAAAGAAATTATTAAAATATCAAGATTTAAAAAATATTGAAAAAGCCACCAAAATCTCTTGCATGATGAGGGGTGCAAAGTTAATTCTCAAGGGTGCGTATAAGGAATGCTCAAGGGTGAAAAGGAAATTATCAAGGGCATGTTAAAGGAACTTTTCATATAACACACAAACAGGTCACATGTATGCTCCCCTCCTTAAGAGGACAACAAAAATCTAGGATGGAATCTTAAGGAAAATAAGAACAAGGATGTCCAACAACAATAAGGAGATACCCTTTAATAAACAATGTATTTATAACCCTAGTGAAAGAGGCATAACTCTTTCTAAAGCCAAGGAAAGATAATTTTGTAAAAGATATCTTGTAACATGTGTAAGAGGATCCTAAAGAGAAAGAGATATTTTCTCCAATTCATCTACCTCAAAGGAATTCTTGAACAAAAATAACATTTCTAGAAAAAGAGGGGGAATGAGAACAAGCATTCATCTTTTTAACCCAACCTATTGCTAGGTAGAAAAAATGGATTCTTGATGAAAGAAAATACACTTTTAGCCCCCAGGTAAAGGATTTGTTTATGATGGATATATAGTTGTAAACAAGGAAGAGGTTATTATTAAGGATAAACACCTCTTGTATAAGAGATAATCCTAATGAAAGAAAAATAATTTCATGTAATATTATTCATCACATGATGAAAAAAACACAATTTAACCAAGGAAAGTGGATCCTTGTAAAGAAGGGAAAACCTTGCCCCCCAAGGATAAAGGAAAGGGATAACACATTATTTTCTAGGCGATTAGATTAGTAGACAAGAACAAAGATATAATTACAAATAGGCCTTGCCCCCAAGTGTGAGGACAAGGAAAGGGACCTATTATGTTGTTCACAAAGAAGGATTGAATATAAAGGCATAGAGCCATATAAACAAAGATACCCCAATAGGGTGGACTACTATAACTTACATGATATGGAACAACATAATAGGAAAAATGAATGTTATTATATGAATTTTTATATTAAAAAATAGTACAATATCTATTGTAATAGGAATCGCACCTCCATCTACTAAATTTTTAACAAATATTCTAAAATAAGTAGAATGAGAAAGAGAGTGAGTATTACTACTATGATAAGTACAATTTACATTATTATTATTTGGTTCTTGATTTTTTAGAAACTTGTGATATGGGAATTTACCATTTTAATTATTTTTAAGTTTGTGATAAAATTTGTGTACTACAACCAAACAATCGTCAATAATATTCATTGGAATAGAGAAAGAGAAAGATGGATAGTTTGATGTAAAAGAAATAGTATTTTAAGTTGAATACAAGATGTTATTTTGAGAAAAAGATTCTATACCATTCCTAGTGATTTGTGTAGGAGGATATATATATGAGCCTTTATACCTTTTTCATTAATTCCAAGACACTATCCACTATAGTCTTGTTGAGTAGTAATATCATAGCCTATAATTTAATTATCCTTTAGTTGAGGAGTGAGACTTTCATCTTGAGGTTCATGGAAATTTGTAGTATAAGGAGGAATAATAGGATTAATTTCACTAGGGATATTATGAATCGTATCATCATTTTCATCATCTTTTGGTGGAGAATAAAAAGAGGGTTGTTTATCAAGATATTTATTCTTAGTTAATAGTTTCCTAGGAGATAAATCATCAAGGAAATTTCTCGCATCAAAATTATTGAAAATACTTTGATAAAGGGAAGGATTTTGAATATGATAATTGTGATCTCTATCATTTTTAGGAGAATTAGTAGGACTTTTTAGCATAATATCATCATTTTCAACAAATACTTATATATAATTAACATAATCCAAGAATTTCATTAAGAAATGTATGATAAAATTACATGAAATATGGATTAAAATCTTGATAAGTGATCTAAAAGGAGTAGAAATATTAGAAAGTGTCAAGATTCCATATGCAAGAGTACCCTAAGGAAAGTAAGCAATATAAAATGAAAGAAACAATTATCTACTTCATGTAATTGATAAATGGAAGTTAGGAGAAATGTAATAACATGAGAGGTAAAAAAAAATTATACATAAAGAAAATGGGAACAATGGTATATGAGAGACGTGTCCACCTTTTCTTAACACATAATTGGAAAGAAGATGACCCAATAGGTTCAAGTAGGACTTAAGAACTAAGTGAGTGCAATGATCCTTCACTATTTTAATTATTAATTAAATGGATTTATTTAATTAATCTAATGATGCAAGAAAAATGACTAAAATAAGTTAAATTAAGCAGTTTTGGGAAAATATAGATAGACAAAAACATACAGGAACCTAGAGTGATTAGAATCGAAAAGCTATAAATTGTATTGGCCTGTGCACCAATTCTAAATTTGTTTTGACAGGAAAAAAATACCTTAGCATTTCGTTCCTAGGAACAAGAAACCTGCAGTGTTTTGTTCCCTAGAAATCTACCCATAATTTTGACTGGTAGTCTCGCGGATCCTTATCTTTCCAAAAATGTTTCAATAGTTGTATTTCCTATACCTGCACATAGAAAAAAATAGGGAAAAGGTTATGGAAATGGGTCTACCTTGTTCAAAACCCTATATAGGAATCAACCTTTAAAATGAAATAAGATTGAATAAAGTAAAGTAAACAATGAAGGTAAGTATTAGATCTACCTTTCCAAAACCTTCATGAATGGATATTGAGATCACACATATTCGTGAAGATGCTTGAATGTTTCTTTTTGACCTTATAATGTACAAAGGAATCAAGTATACCTTCACAAATGTATGGATCTATGAATGCCACTCCTATGTCTTCAATGTTGTTATGCTTGACTAAACACTTTATATGGAGGAAGATTGAATAGATAGACAAATGATCTTATTGGTTCCTTGATAAACTCCTCTACTTAGCCATCATGGGAGAAAATATTTCTAGAATGGAGAATATTTCCTTCAAATCACCTTTGATACTTGGAGAGAGAGCACATCTTGGATTCTTGCCTTTAAATCTTGAATTCACTTGATTGCTTGATTACTTCTTAAATTCACTTGATTGCTTGATTAATTCTAATGGATCTTGGTTCACCAAAATTAGGAGAGATGGGGTGTTTATATAAATCATCACACATTTCAAGATTCAAAATTAAGCCAGGTTGACCATGGGATCTAATTTCCCACCAATTCACCACAACAGAGCTCCAATTCAAATTTGGGCCCAATGCTCAGGGAACAATAATCCATGGGTGTTTTGTTCCTAGGAAAAAGAACCAAAATTTAAATGGGAAGCCGAGAAGACATGATAGATGAAAGATCAAGGATAAATAGGTAACCGAATCAAGCATTACAGACATGAAATCTTGAGATCACCAAAATAAAGCCTAACTGAGCATCCAATTATGGGTGCTAACTTTTTAGGATTTAGCCCCTACTTTAGTGGTAGTATGAGATAGAATCATGCTCATGGTAAATTAGATTAATGCATTAGAAAAATTTCATCAAGGTAAAGGAGAGAAAGAAAACCAAGCCCCCAAGTGACTTAGTTCCTCATCAAATCTGAAACCAAGATAAAAGAGGCAATGCTTGAGAGAGAGAGAGAGAGAGAGAGAGAGAGAGACTAGCATAGTAATGTATTGCCTCACTATAGATCATATAAAGGGAAAAATTTGCTAGGAACCTATGTGTTCCTTCTGTTTATTTTGTTAGTGTAGTGTTGTTGGACGCATATGCTTTGTAAGTCATCCCGTGAGTATATTTTATTATCCCACATGCATAGGTAGTAATAATTTTCTAGATTGTACTTAGTATATAAGTGTGTATTGAGCCCTTTGATGGTACCGATGAATTTATTGTATTGAGCTTTCTCAAAGGAGGTTACCCCCTTGAAGTGGCCTACGATCAATAGATTCACTCTGAGTTCTGTTGTTGCCCTATATTTCTATTATTTCTTGCATGTTCATCATATTGTTGTAGGAGGTTCCTCTCATCTAGTATCAGAGCACTTTCTTGGGCTCGCTAGGTGGAAATTCTATCAAAAAAAACAAATTTACGTCGTGGCCTTTACATTCATTTTTTTTCTTGCATCTAGGTTCATTTCAAATTATAGCATTTCTTGTTATTGTAGTACTTCATTTAAGTTGTTAGTATCTGCGTGGTTTTCCCTGAGTTGATTGTAAAAAAATTTCCATTTTTTAGCCATAGCTTCCTTTCTTTCTTTCTTTTTCCTCTCAAAGTTCCACAGAACCCCCAAAATACCATTCTACATACTTCCTTCCTTGAAGACCCTACCCAAAATTCCACATATCAAAGCCCTAAATCCCTCATTTATCTAATTTTAGGGTTTGCCCTAACTTTTTCACTTCTCAGCCAATCGCCACCAAATCAGGCCACACGGTTCATTTCCTAATTCTTCTCCTTTGTCCCTCTTAGACCGCTCATCCCATTCCGCCTCCCCACCCCTGAAACCCTCATTTTTATTTTTCCCTTTTCATTAGAAAGTGTCCAACCACTCGTAAAACCTCCATTAACCATATGTGTTTTGCCCAAATCCAAGTTTGCCCTAACTGAAAAAGTTTATGTTTCTATAGTTCTACCCATTTCAAAAAACAAAAAAAACTTCCTGCTATATGGTTGTCACCCATACAGGAGAAAAAATCATGGAAGAGGAACTTGCATCCCTCAAGACCAAACTTCAAGATCTAGATGACAAATTTCTTAGTCTCACTCTTCAGCATTCAGCCATGAATCAAAACTATTCCTGGAGACGTTGGGTTTTCTTTTGGTAATTTTCATGGGCCAAAGCTTGATTTTCCTTGCTTCAATGGTGCTGATCTGACTGCATGGATTTACTGGGAAGAGAAGTATTTTAGCTTTCATAATACTCTGGATATCAACAAAGTCCCGCTTGCATCTTTTCATTTGGAACATGAATCTCTTCAATGGTTATGTTGGTACATCAAGGCTAATGAAGACCCAACATGGATAGAATTATGTGCACTCCTTTTGTAGTGCTTTGACCCTAGTGCTTTTGATGACTTCACAGGAGCACTCACTAAACTTTGCCAAATAGGCACAGTAAGAGAATACCAGACAGAGTTTGAAAAATAAACTAATCACATAGAGGGATTATCTAATGAATTCTTCCACAGTTTTTTTGTTAGTGGTCTGAAGGATGCACTTTGATCTGAAGTAAAAATGTTCTGACCCACTACAATGATGGAAGCCCTTGGGTTGGCTAAGTTAGCAGAGGACAAGATTAGTGCTCTACAACATTCCAGATCCAATTTTGTTCCATTCTGAAATACAGGTTCTTCACACCCTCAAGTCACAGCAGCTCCCAGAACAACTCCTATCAAGCACTTGTCTAAAACAAAGATACAGACCCAGCGAGAAAAAGGGCTTTGTTATAATTGTGATGAGAAATGGTCCTGGGGACATAGATGTGTTTAGAAAAATCTCTATCTCTTGGATTTGGATTCTCCACTGAAACTAGAAGAGTATGTAGATGCTCACAAAATAGTAGATGATGAGGTTGAGCCTCAACAGCCACTTGTTGAACCTTCTTCGCCAGAAGTCCAACCAGAGATATCTATCCATGCTTTGGTAGGAGTCACTACCCCACAAACCATGTAGGTCTAGGGTTTCTTCAAGAAGACCCCTCTTACTATACTCATTGATTCTGGTAGCACTCATAACTTCATTGACCCCCAAATAGCCAAACAGGGTGATTACTTTGTCCATCCCTGCTCTAGCTTTGAAGTCATGATTGCCAATGGGGGCACTTTACCTTGCAAAGGGAAATGTCACAATGTGCATCTCTCTATTGAAGATTATAACCTACACTCTAACATGTTTTCCTTTCCCTTAGGTGGATGTGAGGTGATTTTTGGTGCCCAATGGTTACGTACTCTTGGCCCCATTCTATGGGATTTTGCTAAACTTTGGATGCAATT
Organism: Thuja plicata; assembly: GCA_018584345.1. Lineage (NCBI taxonomy): Eukaryota > Viridiplantae > Streptophyta > Pinopsida > Cupressales > Cupressaceae > Thuja > Thuja plicata. The sequence continues at coordinate 2,018,118 of MU227659.1, forward strand.
TTTAGCAAATGGGCAACAACACACTTTGAAAGGCTTATAGCTGGGGTCTCTTATCATCATCAGTTCACATCATATGGAAAATATTCTTAAGAATAATTCACATGGTGTCATTACCCAGCTCCATTCCATTCAAATGCAGCCATCAGCGGTCTATAGTACTCCTGCAGATCTACAACAAATTTTGGATAAGTATTCAGGTGTATTTTTTGAACCTATGGGATTTCCCCCTTCTCACCCATAGGACCACTATATTCATCTCCTTCCTGGTAGTTTTTCGCCCAACATCAGGCCCTACTGCTACCCATTTCATCAGAAGACCAAAATCGAGATGGTCATTCGTGACTTACTAAAGCAAGGTATTATTTGCCCTAGTACCAATTCCTTTTCTTCTCTAGTTCTTCTTGTCCACAAAAAATATGGGTCATGGCGACTCTGCATTGATTTTTGAGCACTTAATCATCTCACCATAAAGGATAAGTTTCCCATTCCGGTTGTTGATGAACTTCTTGATGAGCTTCATGGAGCTCATTTTTTCTCCAAGTTGGATCTTCATTATGGGTATCATCAAATTAGGGTTAATGAGGAGGATATCCCTAAAATAGCCTTCCACACACATGATGGTCACTATGAATTTTTATTCATGCCCTTTTGCCTCACTATTTATCTTTCAACATTTCAAGCAGTGATGAATATAATATTTCTGCCATACCTCTGGAAATTCATTCCAGTCTTCTTCGATGATATCCTCATCTATAGAAAAACCTAGGATGAGCATCTCCATCATCTGGAGCTCGTAATGCAACTTCTCTTTGATCATCAACTCTATGTGAAAGAGTCTAAATGTGTGTTTGGCCAGGAGGAAGTGGAGTATCTCAGGAATATTGTTTCATACCAAGGGGTTTGGGTGGATCCTACAAAAATAGATGCCATGAAAAATTGGCTGCATCCTCACACTCTCAAGAGCCTTTGAGGTTTTTTGGGGCTGACTGGCTATTACCGTAAGTTTTTCAATAATTACAGGAAGATTGTAGCACCATTGACAGCTATTTTGAAAAAGGATGCTTTTACTTGGACCCAGGTTGTTGAGAATTCATTTAAACAACTGAAACAAGATATGTGCAGTACACCTATTCTGGCTATGCCAAATTTTTCCAAGCCCTTCACTATTGAGAGTGATGCTTGTGGCAATGGACTGGGTGTTGTTCTCCTTTAAGATGACCATCCTATTGCATTCACTATAAAATCCCTTTCTGGTAAGAATTTATCCCAATCTACATATGAAAAAGAAATGATGGCTATTTTGCATGTTGTATAGAAGTGGTGGCCATACCTCCTAGGGAGTCATTTTTGCATCAAGACTTATCACCAAAGTCTGAAATACTTCCTGGAACAATGAGTATCCTCCCCTATACAACAAAAATGGGTCAGCAAACTCATGGGGTATGATTATGAGATCACCTACAAGAAGGGTAAGGACAATATTGTGGTAGATTCTCTTTCTCACACATTTGATCATCAAGCTTCCCTTTCAGCTATTTCTATTCCAATTCCCAACTGGTTAGAATCTGTTCAGCAGGGCTATGTCAGTGACTCTTCTTTATCTCAAATCATTCACCAGTTGGCCAATAATCCTTTTTTTGTACCATATTACTCTTGGGATGGTTCTTCACTCCAATACAAGGGTCATCTAGTGCTTCCTCAAAATCCAGATCTGCAACAGTCTGCCTTTTATGAACTCCATGCCTCTCCTTTAGCAGGGCACTCTAGGTTCCTCAAAACTTATGAGCGAGCAAGGAAGAACTTCTTTTGGAAAGGAATAAAATAGATGATTCAATAGATGGTGGTTGAATGTGATACCTTCCAATGCCACAAGGGTGAAATGACCCTCCTTCCTGGATTGCCGAAACCCTTGCCCATCCCTACACAAATTTGGACTAATATTTCTATGGATTTCATTGAAGGGCTTCCTAAATTAGGCGGAAAGATAGTGATCTTGATTTTGGTTGATCACCTCTCCAAATATATTCATTTTTGTGCCCTCATCCACCCCTATACTTCCTCCTTAGTTACACAAATCTTCATGGACTAGATCTTCCGTCTTCATGGCCTTCCTTCTTCGATTGTCTTAGATCACAATGCAACTTTTACCAGTCATTTTTGGACTGAATTGTTTTAGAAAACTGGCACCAAATTGAAGATGATTTCAGGTTATTACCCACAAACCGATGGTCAGACCAAAATTGTCAACAAATGCTTGGAAACTTATCTTCGCTGGTTCACTTCTGAACAACAACATCAGTGGGCCAAGTGGCTTCCTCTTGCTGAATGGTGGTACAATACCTCTTACCACACTACATCTAAAATGACTCCATATAAAGCATTCTATGGTCAGTCACCTCCAGTGCTCCTTCCCTACACTCTGAGTAGCTCACCAGTCCAGGAAGTTGACATAGTTCTCTGCACCAGGGATCAGATTCTTCACACCTTACAGGATAATATTCACATGGCCTAAAATCGAATGAAACAACAAGCAGATCAACACCATTCTGAGTGCTCATTTCAAGTTGGGGATATGGTTTTCCTTTGTCTATAGCCATACAATAAATCCTCCTTGAAGCTTAAAGGGCATCATAAGTTGGCCCCAAATTTTTATGGGCCATATAAGGTTCTACAGAAGATTGGTTCAGTTTCTTATAGATTGGTTCAGTTGCTTATAAACTGGAACTTCCTCCTTCCCACATTCATCCAGTATTTCATGTTTCTTGTCTCAAGCAAGTTCTTGGCACCAATGTCAGAGCACAAGCTGCTCTACCTGAAATGGATAAGGAAGGATCCATTATCTTGGAGCCTGAGGCAATCCTGGACTGGCACACTCATCATCTTTGATCTTGCCCCAACTCTGAGGTCTTGTTTCAGTGGCATGGAATGCAACTAGAAGATGCTACGTGGGAACCCCTTCTTCAGATTCAGAAACAATTTCCACACCTTAAGCTTTGAGGACAAATTTTTTTTCTAAGAGAGAGGAAATTTCAGAAACCTGTGTGTTCCTTCTATCTATTTTGTTAGTGTAGTGTTATTGGACACATATGCTTTGTAATTCATCCCGTGAGTATATTTTTTTATCCCACATGCATAGGTATTAATACTTTTCTAGATTGTACTTAGTATATAAGTGTGTATTGAGCCCTTTGATGGTACCAATGAATTTATTGTATTGAGCTTTCACAAAGGAGGTTACCCCCTCAAAGTGGACCATGATCAATAGATTAACTCTGAGTTCCACTATTGCCCTATATTTCTGTTATTTCATGCATGTTCATCATATTGTTGTAGGAGGTTCCTCTCAAAATCTGCAAAAGATGGGATTGATATTCTAGAAAGCTATGAGATGTTATTCAACCCATCAAAAAGGGATCAATCCTTAAGGAAAGCTTGTCTCTATTAAGGGATACAAAAAAAGTGGTCTTCTAAGGACCAAATGAAAATGATAAATCAAAGGACCAAATGAAAGAGAGAAAGGATCATTCTATGGATCCAATAAATATTTTTTAGGGCGTGATAGTGTAAAGATGAACACAAGGGAACCTTTGTCTCCTTAGTGATCTATATAATAGATTGTATTGAATCATTGTGTGTATAAAATATGAAGCAATGAGCGGAGTGTATTTACCTATATTAGATCGATTGCAAATACCTTAACAAGAGAAATAGCTTTAATAGAGGATACATGCACCCACAAGAGATGTTTCCACTAGGGTATTCCCCTAAGAAAGGAAAAAATAAGGGAAATGAACACATGAAAAAAGAGAGCACAATAGGGATCTACTAACTCAGGGGTTAGTATGATCATATGATAACTCATGTATATCAGAATTATATCAAAATGAATTTTCATCATCCCACGAAGGTAGAAAAATTGGAAGCACAATGAAAGAAGGCCAAATATGAAATATAAAGAAGATTCTTTTTGTGTCATCATTATAGAGACCAAAAAGAATGGTAGCTTCCCTTTTGCATCATCCCTAATCAAACAACACAAAGGCACATTTATGAATAGTAGCACATGCACGACATAACATGTACATGATATATAGAAGAAATGGGAAAAAAATAGAAGAATGTCATGACAATTTGATTCCTTTGTCACCTTGCGCCAATGGAGCAAAAAGGTTCATCTAAATAAATATAAATAGGACATATAACAAACATCACATAATGGCAGAAGTGCATTAAAACAAGAAAACACAAAGGAATCCACCATACAAGAGGAGCTAATCAAGCATATCGCCTAACCNCCCCCCCCCCCCCCCCCCCCCATATCAGTATGTATTATTTAGGGAAGGTGAAAAACACACAAGAGGATAAACGTCAAGCACAAAAGATGGAACAATAGTCAGTTACAAACAAGGACCATTCTCTAAGGATAAGTCACTTGGTTTGCCACTAGGATTAAGAGATAACTATTTTACAAATCTAGTTGATAAATCATGATTAATATCAATAATATCATACATATCATCAGAATCACTAGAATTGACATCATTTACATTAGAAACATTGAAATCATCCTCCAGAGTATCTTCTTCATCCAAATTAATTGAAATACGATTTATAATCTGAAGAGAATCAACATGTTTGTTTAATTTTAGCTTTTTAAGATTAACTTCATCCCTTCGGCTATGCATAGGTTGTTCAAAGGGAATAAAAGAATCGATTAGTGTCTTAGAGGAGGAAATTTTATGGGAAGCATGCTCACAATATCTACCATGGCATTTATGGTGATGGTCGCAAGCACAATAGTTACATTTTGTTTTGTTTTAAATTTGATTTTGTTTAGGATCAATCAACATCATGTCCTTTTTTATTTAGGAGGAAGAATGAAAGGCACCTGACTAGGTTGAGAGATAGAAATTGTGGAGTGTTTAGGATAGAGGAGATGGAATAGAAGCATAACTAAGAGTTATGTAAGGTGTAGGGAGAAATCTAGGTCTAGGAAAATAATATGGACCTATAGGAGAGGACTGGTTGAGGCATGGAAGGCCAAAAGAATTCAAGGTCAAAGTTCCCTCAAGTAGCTAAAGGATGATAGAGACTATGATTAATCATGATGGTTTCTCCATCATGGGTAAATTTCAAACACTTATGGATACGAGAGACTATATGTTTCATGGAAGTAAACCAATGAAGGCTGATTCTAACTTGAAACTAATTGGAAGTTAGGATGACAATTAAGGTGACATCCAAAGTTTTCTTACAAACTTATATGGGAAGAGTTATGGAACCGTGCATAGGATAGGTAAAACCATTGAATGTTTCATCATCAAATCATATTTATCATAGAAATATCATTGGAGATATATAGTGTAAATATGTTCTTCAGTTATAAAATTCACCATGCAAGTAGAATATATAAGTACACCACAAGAAGGAAGACCATTAATGTTTGCAACTATGTAAAGATGACCATCGGGTTCTCTAATAGTCTCACTAGGATCAAATGTAATGCAAAGATATGAATCAGGTTTGGTTTTAGGTTTAGGTTTGGATTGATCAATAAGGTTGAAAACATGTTTGGCTTGAGTACATTTAGTTTCATAAGTCACAGTGGTAGGAGAGTCAACAACATGGGTAGATGAAGAAGGAATGGACTCAATGGTATTAGTTGAAATAGAACATAAAGGGTTAGTATAAGTTTTTAGTTTATGGATAGAAAGGGTGACAGATTTTTTTTCTTGATCAAGAACACCCTCAATAGAGATAGAATTAGAATCAACGAGGTCTTGAACAATAGTTTTCAAATGGCAACATTTTTAGTATCATGACTATGTTGATGATGATATTGGAAAAAATATTTGGGATCAAATTTCTTGGTGGTTAGTTTGTAAGGATCAACTGGATTAATGAGAGTAAGTGTTTAGACATTAGTATTAATCACCTTTAACATCACATTAAAAGAAAAGATTCAGAAAGAGTTGTAAAATTACAAGAAGGTCTAAAATAAGATGAAAAAGGATCACACCTTTGTATGTTGTTGTTACTTGGGCATCAATTTTGTTTGATGAATTATTGATCTTGATTAAGCCTTTTTGTTTTTTAAGCTTTTGAAAAGGCTAAGGTGCTGCATCACTCTTAACAATCAAAGCCATTGGAGTGATGATCTCAAATTGAATCACTTGAAGCTAACAATTATGAAGCACTGCATATGATTGAGTAAAAGGAAATAATTCAAAAATCAAAATATTATCCCTAATGTATTTTTGTAAATTAGAAATGAAAATACATTAAATATCAATATCAAGAAAAGGATAAGAAATTTGAGCATGCAAACTCTTAAATTTACCAATGAAATCAATCATATTCTTTAACACCTTGTTTACAATGCATTAAATTAGACAAAGAAATCTTAGGACCAATATTTTTTTAAAATTGTTTAATGCATGCATTAGCAAGTTTTTGGAAACAATCAATGGAATGAGGAGGAAAAGAATGATACAATTTCAAGGCCTTATCTCGAAAGGTTCTAGAAAATATCTTAGCCATGAACTGATGATTATGATAAAATTTACTACACAATGTGTGCAAGGTTTTAACATGGGTCAAGGGATCACATTTACCATTGTAAGTCTCTAATTTCTAGGTATTTACATGTATTGAGAAATAAAGGAATGGATAATGTCTAAGGACAAAGGGATAGAAATTTCACATGTAGGGATGGTGAATTTAGATTGATTCATAGATAAAATTTATTATTGTAAAGATGAAATCGTTTGAGCAAGGTTGCCAATAGTAGATTTGGTAGAGATATTTGTATGGGACATATGTGGAATTTTGGGACCATTATGGGAAATTGAAGGAATAATAGAATAAGAAAATGAAACATTGTAGGTAGGAATGGATGAAGGTTGTGAATCACTTGGAAAACTTGAAGGAGAAGAACAATATGAATAGGAATAATTCCAAGACTGACATGAATGGGATTGGTGTTTGAAAGAGATAAAGTCATGAGATTTGGGGTGTAAGTAGAAACACTATGTAAAGAGATAGGAATGGGAAGTGATGTCTCAAAACTAATCATAGGTTGAGTTAAACCTATATACTAAGAACAATTCTTAACATGTTTAACATTATTATCAATAAGATGAGAAATAGTTCTTTAGAAGTTAATACCATGTCCATCGGTATGAATCAACTTTCTTAAACCTTCTAGTAAGGAAATGGATTTCGCATTAGAATTTTCTTGAGTTAACCATTGTTCAAATTTTTCAAAGTCATGGGAAAAAATTTTCAATTGAGTAGGAGGAACTCTTAAAAATTATTGTTCATCAAGAGAAGGGTGGGAAGAGGGATTCTCAACCATAGTAGGAATGTTATTAGTAGGCATGTGTGTCTCATCAAGATTCCTAGGAAATAAGGAGGACTCAAGATCAAGGGAACCCATAAGTCTATGGATTCTCCTAACTAGAATAATATAGGTAAGACTCAATGTTATAATACTCATGCACAAGTAAAGAAATAAAATATAGATCTAGCAATTGCAAATATGAAATTTGAAAGAGATATGAAAACATTCATGAAACTTGGGAAACATTAATTTAACTGCTCATAAAATATAATGAAGAACACATCTAACTATGAAATGAAAAGTGAGGATCCAATGCACATAAAAGGGATCTAACACCAATATCAAAATGGAAATTTCATGCATCGGGTTCACCAAAAATGTACATAAAGAAAATGATAAAAATGGTATATGAGGGACTTGACAACCATTTCTTAATGCACAATCACAAGGAAGATGACCCAATGGAATTAAGTATGACTTAAGTACTAAGTGAATGCAATTATCCTTCACTATTATGATTAAGAATGAAATGGAATTAGGAAATAATCTAATGATGAAAGATAAATGACTAAAATAAGTTAAATTAAGTAGTTTAAGGGAAATACAAATAGACAGAAATAGATGGGAACCTACAGTTATAAAAAATAGAAAGCTAGAAACTAGACTAGTCTATACACTAAATTTGAAGTTTTTTTGACAAGAAAAAAATACCTTGGGCATTTTTATATTGGTAACTAGAAGCCTAGTGAATTCTATTTCCTAGAAATTTGCCTAGAATTTTGACTGACAATCCCATGGATCTTGATCTTTCTGGAAACAATCTGACAGTTGTACCTCATGCACCTGCACACAAAAAAATAGGCAAAATATTGTGGAAAGGGGTTTACATTTTTCAAACCCCTATATAGTAATCAACCTTTAAAACAAAATAATATTGCATAAAGGAAAGTAAACAATGGACCTTCATGAATGGATATTGAGATCACACATATTCATGAAGATGCTTAAAATTTTATTTCTTGACCTTAGAATATAGAAAGGAATCGAGGATACCTTCACAAATGTATAGATCTATGAATATCACTCCTAGATCTTCAATTTTTTTATGCTTGAGTGAACACTTTTTATGGGGGAAGAATTAATAGATAGACAAAGGATCTTCTTGATTTATTGATAAAATTCTCTACTTGGCCATGATGGGATACAAGCTTACTACAATGGAGAATATTTCCTTCAAATATCCTTGGGCACTTAGAGAGATACTAGATCTTGGATGATTTCCTTTATATTTTGAATTCACTTGATTTCTCTATTGCTTCTTGATCATAGATAGATTGCATATATTCTAGGTTGCTAATGGATCTTGGTTCACAAAAATGAGGAGAGATAAGGTGCTTATATACCTCGTCACACATTTTTTAATTCAAAAGTAAGCCAGGCTTACCACAAGATCTAATTTCCTAATAAAACATTGCAATGGAGCTCTAGTTCAAAGTTGGGCCCAATCCTTAGGAACAAAAATCCAGGCATTTTGTTCCTAGGAAAAATAACCAAAAATTAAATGGGAATCCAAGAAGATGGGGTAGAGGCCAGATCAAGGGGAAATAGGTAGTCAGATCAAGCGTAATGGAAATGAAATCTAAAAATCACCAAAATGGGGCCTAAATGAGCATCTAATTATGGATGCTAATATTTTAGGATGATACACAAGACAATCTAATTTAGTGCATTCTATCATAAAAAAAATGAAATGTACCCAAATAAATGATGAACTATAACTGATTGAATGTTTGAAGATGTTAAGTTGATGATCACCAAGCTGCAAAAAGTTAATGCAAGACATTAAATTAGTTAATGTATTATATTGTCATTGATGTCTACTTAATATAATCTGATTGGTTATATACATTATGTCAAAGAATTCAAAGAACCAGAGAGATAAAGGTTATGCTATCAATAATGCATAAAAGTTCAGTATGCACTTAGTGACTACAAACATCGACGGGCAGTGCACCCTGATAGGCAGAGAAATCTGAGAAGAAATTCACAGTGAAACCTGAGCATGAAACTTGAGAAATCATTACCGATGAGAAGAATCACAAGTATTACCGACAAGAAGAACTTCAGAGTGTTACCTGACACATAGACAACCCCAACAGAGATGCCCGAGGAGAAGTGAAGTGTTGACTGAAGCTAACAAGGAGTTAAACAACTAAAAGAACTAAAGTTCAAGAACAAAAAAATACTTAGCTGGCAAGAGCTAAAGGAGTTAACTGGTTTTTAATATTGTTTTCATCGACAAGTTAAAAGCCAGAGATAAGTGAGAGATTCAAAGTTGTTTTATTCCAATTTTCAAAGATAAATCTATGGTATAAAACTGAAGTATAGTTTTAAAGAAAGATTGGATAGAATTGCAGATCACGCCAAGAAAAATAAAGTCAAGGACTAAGAAATGGTGAAATCATGTCTATAAAGAGACAAGAAAATTCATTGTGAATTAGGGGTGAATAGAGAAGAGGATGTTCAAGAGAAACAGATGAAGAAAGAAGTCTTCAATCAGACCTAATAAATCAAGCTGAAGAAAAGAGATAATTCTGTGGACATCGAGAAACGGAGAAGCACAACATCACCAAGCAGAAAGAAGTGGAGCAACGGTATTGAAAAGATACATTGATCATAAAGGTATTATGAGCTTACAATAGATCTGAAAATCTGCAAAGTATAGTTGTATATGTGAACATATCATTTACTATTTCAATTTAACTATTGGATCAGAAAGTCTCTTAACCAAGTAGGACTTAACAATCCTTTATATATTGAGATACATCCTAAGGAGTATCAAAAGGTTTGGTCATAAAGATAGCATAGAGATGCCAGATACCAAGTGAAAAACTACACAGGGTTTGGTCATAAAGGTAGTATAGAGATGCCAAATATCAAGTGACAAAGTATTCTATTCAAATCCTCTAACAAGGTCACACCTAACAGTGTGTTTTTAACCTTTAACAAGGTTGGCTCTTCACCGAGATCACTTCAGAAAAGTGAAAATTTTGGGTTACCAGTCCCAATTGTTTTTTCCCTTAATAGGGTTTCCACGTTAAAAATCCATGTGTCAATGTGTTTATGAGTCATTAATTTAGTGTTTTCATTACACATAACTAATCTGGATTGATCGGTATACACTGTTATTTAATGCATTTTGGTAAATGAAAGACTTCTAATCGGTAAATAGTAAGAATAAGGTTTAAAAGTGAACTCTAAGCAGTAGATATTTGTTGAGATTATTTCAAGGCATTCATCTTGTAGGACTGAAGATAACTAGAGGCTTATAATTATGGTAATAATTTTTTGGGCTAATTTATTGGAATATTTTTGAGGCCATTGATTCACCCCCCCTGCTCATTTATTCTAACAATTGGTATCAGAGCTTGTGTGCTTAGAGGGAAGGTTTCAGGACCTAAGCAAAAGATCACAAGATGAGCAAATGAGATGTGCCCAAGTTGAACAAGGACAACTTTGCATCATGGAAAAGTAGGATAAGACTCCACCTATCAAGTATTGGAAATGATGTTACTCAATACTTGGATACTGAATATGTGTTTCCTACAAGACCTCACACAAAGAGAAAATCATGAGCATAATTTTATGATGATATAACTTGCTTCCTCACTCTTCGATGTTGAATTTGAAGATGTCATAACCTACACCTCTGCAAAGCAGATGTAGGAAAAATTAAAAATGGTACATGGAGGAGATGCTAGTGTACTAAGAGCTAAGGAAGAAATCCTAAGAGGTAAATTTAATGACCTAAGAATGAGAGAAGGATAAAATATCACTCAGTGTAGCTGCAAAATAAAAGAGGTAGTCAATGCTATCCGAGGAATTAGAGCCATAATTGAAGGAGAGACAGTGGTAAGTAAAATATTAAGAACCTTATTGCATGTATATGCTATTAGAGTATCTGTTATACAAGAAATGAGAGCAGTAGCAAACAATAATGTCACTCTAGATAGTTTGGTTGGTAGACTGATTTCATTTGAAATGAATAACTTTGATAATAGTGTCTTACCATCTATTGAGTCTGCATTCAAATCTTCTTTGAAAATAAGTAAGTCAAGTCATAAACACACTATTAGAAATGATAGTGAAAGTAGTAGTTATGACCAATATCTTGATGAGATTGAAGCACTAATGGCTAGAATATTGTAGAGAGGTAAAGGTAGATAAAAAGGTAAATTACCACTTGTATTTTTTAATTGTAAAGAGATTGGACACTTTGTTGCTAGATGTCCTAATAGAAGAAAAGATGACGGAAGTAATGATAGATCATATGAAAAGAAGTTTGACAGAGGTGATAACAGAGATTACCAAAGCAATTGACAATCTGATAGAAGAGATACCCAAGAATACAAGGACAAAGGGAAGAAAGCTTGTTACCTGGCTGAGAACAGAGATGGAGATACTGACACCAAATCTGGTGAAGACATTGAGATGGTATTTGTGCTCATGAAGGATGATTCAAACAAAGAAAAAAGGTATGTTGAGACTGCACTCGTATCTAAGGTTAGTAAGAATGATGTCTAGATTATAGATAGTGGCTTCACTCACCACATGACTAGTGACAAACAAAAGTTTGAAACTTTTGATTACTATAATGGTGGACCAGTAAGAATGGGTAATGACACACCTTGTCCTGTTGAAGGTAAAGGAACCATAATATTGAATAACCTGATCAAATGTGAAAATTCATACTTGGAAAAAGGACTTAATTATAATCTATTAAGTGTTTCATAGCTGAATAACATAGGTCACCGAGTAGCATTTGAAAATAAGAAGGCAAAGATCTTTAATGAATCAAGAAGTTTGGTCATAACTGGTGAATAGACAAAAGGTAACCTATTCCATCTTGATAATATAAATACTACTTGTTTAATGGCTAGAAATGAAGACATATGGTTGTGTCATAAGAGATTATGTCATATGAATGTTGACAACATGATAAAGATATGCAATAAAATGAAAGTAAGAGGCTTACCGAGCATGTCAAAGCCTGAGCATATCATGTGTAAGAATTGTCAAAAAGGTAAGATGACAAAGTCTAGTTTCAAGAGAAAATCCCATACATCTAATGCTATTCTAGAATTAGTCCATAATGATCTATGTTGACCCATGAGGACAAAGAGCTACTATGGTGGTAGATATTTCATTCTCTTTGTTGATGATTATTCTAGAATGATGAAAGTTATGTTCTTAAAAGAAAAATTTAGAAGCATTCAAGATGTTTAAATGGTATAAAGCTATGATAGAAAGACAAAGTGGTAAGGAACTAAAATGCTTAAGATTAGATAGAGGAGGAGAATTTTTTTCTGATGAATTCACTAACTTTTACAATGAGCATGGAATTAAAAGACAAGTTTCTACACCAAGAACACCACAGCAAAATGAGATTGTTGAAAGGAGAAACATATCCATTGTTGATTGTGCAAGAACACTGATGATAGAGAAAAACATCACTCAAACATTCTGGAGGGAAGCTGTCATTACTACTGTCTACACATTGAACAGAGTATAATTGAAGAAAGACACCAAAAAGACACCCTATGAGCTATGGTATGGATAAACGCCCAATGTAAGTTACTTCATAATTTTTGGTAGTCAATGTTATATTTTGAAAGATGGTAGAAATGGAAAGATTGACTCCAAAAGTGATGAAGGTATCCTTCCAAGGTATTCTACCAAGAGCAAGGCTTATAAATGTCTTAACAAGTCCTCTAAAAAGATCATTGAAAGTGCAAATATTAGAATAGATGAATACGCAGAGAAAAATGATGAGGAAAGAAGAAAAGAACCAGAAGACTACAACAGGTTTTTTTACACTAAATAACCTAACACTCTACCTAAGAAATAGTGTATCACTTCTGAGCAGCAGAACATTACACCTGAGCATCAGGCTACAAATACTAAAAATCAGGAAAATCCTCTAGATGATGTTCTGAGCGATGGAGATAAGATTGAAGGTCAAGATGATGATCAAAATGATGAATAAAGAGATGAACCGATACTTGCCAAGTATGTCAGAAGACACCATCCACAAAACTAGATCATAGGAGACAAGAAGGATGGAATGAGAAAAATAAGTAATTCACTGAACACTAGATGTTTGATTTGTGATTTTGAGCTTAAATATGTTAATACTACACTTGAAAATGAAGAATGGGTCAATGCTATGAATGAAGAAATAGAACAAATTGAGAAGAACAGAACATGGACATTAGTACCAAGATCATATGACAAGAATTTCATTGGTACCAAATGGATATTCAGAAACAAGTTGATTGAGAATGGAGAAGTCACAAGAAACAAAGCAAGATTAGTATGCAAGGGGTATGCACAAGAAGAAGGTATTGATTATGGAGAAACCTTTGCACCCATTGCTAGACTAGAAGGAGTAAGAATACTACTTTCTTATGTTGCATTCAAAGGATTCAAGGTATATCAAATGGATGTCAAATATGCATTCCTAAATGGAATACTAGAAGAAGAGGTATACATTGAACAACCAGAAGGGTTTCTTGATCCAGACAGGAGAAATAGGGTATGTAGACTACACAAAGCCTTGTATGGATTGAAACAAGCACCTAGAGCCTGGTATGAAAGACTTCACTCCTATCTCATAAGCATTGTATTTGTAAGAACAAGTGAAAATAGCAATTTGTATTTAAAAGAAGATACTGATGATAACATTCTGATTGCTGAAATATTTGTTGATAATATCATTTTTGGGGGTAATGATATGTTATGTAAATCTTTTGCTAATGAAATGAGCAAAGAGTTTGAGATGTCAATGTTTGGGGAGATCAAATTCTTTCTTGGTCTACAAATTCTTCAATGAGATGCAGGCATATATATATCACACAATCCAAATACATCAAGGAAGTGGTGAAGATATTCAAAATGGAAGATTCCAAACTAGTTGGAACACCTATGGAAACCTGATGCAAGCTGACAAAAGAAGACAAATCAAATGGGGTAAATTAAAACTTGTATAGATCAATGATTAGCAAACTAATGTATGTTGTTGATACTAGACCAGATATAGCACATGCAGTTGGAATAGTTGCAAGATTCTCTGCTAATCCCAAAGAGTCACACATGACTATTGTCAAGAGAATTTTGAGATATCTAAAGAACACTGAGGACTATGGCTTATGGTATAAAAGAGAAAGAAAATTTGAGCTTCAATTCTATACAGATGTTGATTGGGCTGGAAACTTAGATGACCGAAAGAGAACAACTAGAGGAGCATTCTTCATGGGTGACAGACTTGTCACATGGATCAGCAAGAAGCAAGGATGCATATCACAATCTACTGCAGAAGTAGAATATGTGGCTGTTGTTGTAAACTGCTCTAACATTGCATGGATCAAATAGTTACTAGAAGGTATGAATATGAAAATTCTTGAGCTAGTGATTATCTATTATGATAATACCAGTGTAATAAAAATTTCTAAGAATCTGGTCATGCATGCTAAGACAAAGTATATTTCTATCAAGTATCATTACTTAAGAGAACAAGTGCAAGAGAAAGAGGTGATACTGGAATATGTTCAATCAAAGGAACAATTAGCTGATATATTCACAAAGCCATTTCCTAAAGATACTTTTGAGTACCTGAGAAATAGACTAGGGGTCCAACCCTTGTCTATTGGTCAGTAAGCTGACTAGGAGGTTGCATTAGCCTACAAATAATCAGAAGATCATTCATGTTGATGCAAGAAAAGAGATGGACTACAAAGATACATCATTACACATAAAGCTACATATTTGCACCGAACACAAGAGTCATTGTATTGGTGATGGATAAGGAAATTCAAGGAGTATATTATAAAAAGGTGAAAGGATATAACTTTGGCATGATCAATGTATACTTTGGCATTGTTGTCAAAGGGAGAGAATATCAAGATGAGAGAGAATAGCCTAAGAAGATCCAAAGAAGAGAGATTATATATACATTTGAAATATCCATCAAAGGGAGAGAAGATACCCTAAGGGAGAGATGTAACCTGTAAGGGAGAGAATATCAAAAGGGAGAGAATATATCTATATTGTTGTCAAAGGAAAAAGAAATGATCAAGGAGAGGAACATTCAAAGGGAGAGACAACATCAGAGAGGTGACAGAATCTGAAGTTGCTACATTTATCCATTGAAGGGATTAAAGATTGAAGAAAACACTCTGCAAGAAACAAATCTAAGATATATGAGCTTACTAAGAGCCAGACATTTGTATTGGTTATAGAACTATGAAATTGGTAGATTGATGAACTAAAACTAATATAGTTTATATTCTATTAGTAATAATACAGTGTGATAATGTAGTGTGTTACCATCAATACCAAAGGGAGAGATTGATGAACTATAACTGATTGAATGTTTGAAGATGTTAAGTTGATGATCACCAAGCTGCAGAAAGTTAATGCAAGACATTAAATCAGTTAATGTATTGTATTGGCATTAATGTCAGCTTGATATAATCTGATTAGCTATATACATTATGTCAAAGAATTCAGAGAACCATAGAGATAAAGGTTATGCTATCAGTAATGCATAAAATTTCAATATGCACTAAGTGACTACAAACACTGACGGGCAGTACACCCTGACGGACAGAGAAACCCGAGAAGAAAGTCACAATCATACATGAGCATGAAACTTGAGAAAGCATTACCTATGAGTAGAATCACAAGAATTACCAAAGAGAAGAACTTCACAGTGTTACTTGACAAACAGACAACCCCGACAGAGATGCCTGAGGAGAACTGAAGTGTTGACCAAAGCTAACAAGGAGTTAAACATCGAAAAGAATTGAAGTTTAGAAATGAAAAAAGACTTAGCTGGAAAGAGATAAAGTAGGAGTTAACTAGTTATTAATATTTTTTTCATCAACAAGTTAAAAGCCAGAGATAAGTGAGAGATTTAAAGTTGTTTTATTCAAGTTGTCAAAGATAAATCTATGGGATAAAACTGAAGTATAGCTTTAAAGAAAGATTGGCTAGAATTGTGGATCATGCCAAGAACAAGAAATTCAAGGACTGAGAAATGGTGAAATCCTGTCTATAATTCATTGTGAATTAGGGGTGAATAGAGAAGAGGATGCTGAAGAGAAACTGATGAAGAAATAAGTCTTCAATAAGACCTGATCAATCAAGCTGAAGAACAGAGTTAATTCTGCAGACACCGAGCAACAAAGAAGCACAGCATCACTGAGCAGAAAGAAGTGGAGAAAAGTTATTGAAAAGATACATTGATCATAAAGGTATTATGATCTTACAATAGATCTAAAAATCTACAAAGTATAGTTGTATATGTGAATAGATCATTTACTATTTCAATTTAACCATTGGATCATAAAGTCTCTTAACCAAGCAGGACTTAACAATCATTTATATATTGAGATACATCCTAAGGAGTATCAAAAATTTTGGTCATGAAGATAGCATAGAGATGCCAGATACCAAGTGAAAAACTACACAGGGTTTGTTCATAAAGCTAGCATAGAGATGCCAGATATCAAGTGACAAAGTATTCTATTTAAATCCTCTAACAAGGTCACACCTAACAGTGTGTTTGTAACCTTTAACAAGGTTGGATTTTCACCGAGCTTACTTCAGAAGAGTGAAATTATTGGGTTACCAGTCCCAAGTGGTTTTTCTCTTAACAGGATTTCCACTTTAAAAATCCATGTGTCAATGTGTTTATGAGTCATTACTTTAGTTTTTTTCATTACACATAACTAATCTAGATTGATCGGTATACACTAAGTAATTTACTGTATTTCAGTAAATGAAAGACTGCTAATTGGTAAACGGTAAGAATAAGGTTTAACAATGATCTTCGACCAGTATTTATTTTTTGAGATTATTTCAAGGCATTCATCTTGTAGGAATGAAGATAACTAGAGGCTTATAATTATGGTAATAATTTTTTAAGTTAATTTATTGGAATATTTTTGAGGCCACTAATTCACCCCCCTCCCCTCTCAGTTATTCTAACAATAAAATCTAGGAATAAATATGATAAGTAGAAAAAAATGAGATCTAGACTCCAAATTAGAATCAAAATATCATACATCAGGATCACTAAAATGTAACATAAGAAATGGGAAGAGGATCCTATTTCGTATATTGTATTGGAGGGAAGATGACCCACCAAGCTCAATAAGGCTTAAGTGTTGAGTGAGTACAATAATCCTTTATTGTAATTGAGGATGATTGTGCAAGTTTGGTTGAGCAATGCAATATTTAGGGATAAGAATGAAGAAAAGATGAATTTTAGATCATACAAACTAATAGAGAGAAATAGACTAATTGTGTTACCTCAAATAGATTCCATAAGTTGTAAATAACCTACAAATTACATATTTCCTTTCAAATAATGTTCCATATTTCCTAGAAAAACATGGAAATGTATCTCATAATGTTGATTTGTGAGGTGCAGCCTACATCCTTCCAACCATGCAAAATCTGAAAATGACATAGGAATACTTGATTCTTGAAACCTCTTATTCAATTTGATTTTTTCAAGTGGAACATATACCCAAAATTAATTATGAGTAGCTACATATTCATTAAGTGAACCTTTATGTTTCTTAAAAGAGTCATCAAAATTACCTTTGATGATAAAGATTCTTTTCTTGTTGATCCTTTGTGGCAATAGTTTTGGGGAAGATTTTCATATGCCTCATTATCTTTAATTTTTCCATAATTTCTTGATATTTCATGACTGATTTTTGTGGAAAAATCACTTGGTAAGAGGAATCTTTTATCGTGGCCATTTTTTAGAACTGTTTCATTTTAATCAAGTTGCACAAACTCTCATGATTATATGATTGAACAACAATATTTTAACTTAAAATATTATCATAATTTGATGCATTAAGTATTGGATTATAGATATAAAATCATGATACAACCAAAGGAATATAATCAACAATTAAAATACTTACAGCCTTGGTCATAGCATGTGCATTTTGATTCTAATTTTGGCCTTGAAAGTGACTAATCTAGGTTTTTTATATTTGTTTTTGTTTAACCCTGAGTGTCCTTGTGACCCAACAGCCCATACCTTGGGTACCAAGGGTGAGCCTGCAAGCCAGGTTTATCGGGAAAATCTGGGCGAGAGTCAAACCTGAGACCATGATCTTTCATAATTTGGATATCAGTAATGTTATAATTGATTGTGATGCAGGAGCATCCTTGGGTTGTTGGCAATCTTGCATCACCCAAAAATATTTTCCTTTTTTTATTTGTTGTTATGATCTAGTTGGGCAATTTCTATAGCGATCGGTCTAGTTGGCTCATTTTCTTATGTGATCCTATTGGTGTGTTCTATACATCATGGTGAACCTTTGTCTATATTTGCATCATGTTTAATTATTTCTTGGAGAAGACATACAAAGATTGGTCTAGTATTATATTGTTCTTCCTATCCTAATGGTCAGGTTGGTATGATTTGTCTTGCGATGGTGTTTAACGATTGGCGATGCTAATCAGCGCATTGTTCAATGATTTTATTCTTGTGGTCGACCTCCTTGTGTGATCGCACTTCATTCCATATCTATTTAGAGGTGTTCTTATGGATTTAGGTCCTGACCTATATGTTTTAATAAATTTTCTTCTTCTTGGATAATATGATCTTTTATGGCTGACTGGTGGCTTGCGATCTTGTATATATTTGTACTCTTGGGTCTTTAGTTAGTAGTCGAAGGGATAGAGTAGTGAAGTAGCTTAGTATTCATCATGGATCTGGATTTATGATTTTAATCAGGCATGTATGCTTGGAATGTAAGTTGGCATGTTGTTGGGAATCTATGATGTAAATATTTGATTCTGGATAATAAGAAGGCATGTGAGGCATGTTTCTTGTTTATTACTGAGTTATTAATGATTTTGTGTTGATTGTTTCTGTTCTTTTTACTCTTGTTATTTGGTTAGACCATCTGCATTGGGGAAACTCCAACTGTGATTGCATCAGATGGTATCAGAGCAAGGGTGAGGTTCATGTGTTAGCAGATGTGAGTTCCTAGACTTGTGAAGCCCTAGACCTATTTATTATGAGGTGGATAACTTGTGCAAGGTGGATAGGAAGGATTTTTTGTTGATTGTTCAGAGGTGAAGGCATACAAATGGTGTACAGATCACCGAGTTGGAGAAAGGCTGAAATTTTTTCTAATAGATTTTCGATTAGAGAGGTAATTAGCACCTTGTAATTAGATCACCGAAGCTGAGGCAGTTACACCTGAAGATTGGAAATATGTTTCCTATAAGTATGAACCCTAGAAGGTGAGAGAAAATGATGGAGGACTTATAAAATGAGATGAGGAATGAGATCATAAATGTGTTGACTAGATTACAAAGGAATCCTAAGACTAGAGAATAATATAAGGAATTTTTTGAAGATCTTAAGACTATAGATGTTGAGATCCCTATAGATGAAGAAATATTTTTGAGATTTATGATACAGGTAAGTAAAAGTCATCGGATTGATGTTTCTACTTTCACTAGTTCATTTCATCCTGAGGATTTGATATATTGGATTGGAGAAATAGAAGATTACTTTGAGCTTGAAGATACAAGAGATCTAGAGAGGGTTAGGTTAGCATGGACTAAGTTTAAGGATCATGTTTCCTTATGGTGGAAAGAGTTGTAGAAAGATAGGGAGGATCATGGTGAAATAAAAATCACTAGATGGAGCTTGTTGGTTGCTAGATTAAAAGCTAAATTAATCCCTGGGGATTATGTATTATAGTTATTCAAGAAGTTACAGAGCTTGAAGTAGAAAGACATGAGTGTGAAAGAATACACAGAATAATTCTATAAGATGACTATTAGATCTTGACACCAAGAAGCATCTAAGGATAAGGTGGATAGGTATGTTAATGGTTTGAGATTTAACATTCAAGATGAGTTGATTATGTTGAGGAATAGTATAGTTGAGGATTTTAATCAATATGCATTGAAGGCAGAAGATAATTTGAAGAGAAGACAAAGAAACCCTAGAGGAAGGGAGAAACAAGCTAGTAGCAATGGAAAAGAGAAGAAAACCATTGAATTTTCACTTGACCAAAGAGCACCTAGAAGAGACAATGGTAGCAAGGAGTTCAAAGGTACTTATTTTAAATGTGGTGGCTTAGGGCATAGAGATTTTCAATATTCTGAAGGATCCAATAAGAATATGGGAAAAAAGAAGTTGGTGGCACATGAGGAATTGACTACTGATGAACTTGCAGAAAATATGGCAAAGCCTAAGATAGGAGAGTCTCTTATGCTTAGGAGAGTCATGTTGGGTAAGAAGGAATCTGAACCTATACAAAGGATAAATTTGTTTAGGACTATTTTAAAATTAGGAGATAAATGTTGTAAGGTCGTTATGGACTATGGTAGTACTAATAATTTGGTCTCAGAAGAGGTGGTACAAAATCTTGGATTGGAGAGTCTTAAACATCCCTGTCCTTATGGGATAAGTTAGTTTTATGATGATCACATGGTTGAGGTAAAATAATTTGTAGATAACTATTTCAATCAGTTATGTTCCTTAATTGAAAAAGATAAATTATCCTTGGATGTTGCAATTAAATATTTGAAAGAAGCTATTGCTTTTGGAGAAAAATTCTACATGCTATGTGTAGATTATTCCATCTAGGTGGTAGAGATTGATAAGCTCATAAAGGAAAGTGAACGTAATTTGTCTATTATTGAAACTAAGTTTGATTCTTTGAAGTGAATTGTTTCAAGTAATGAAGATGAAATTGTTAAGGTGAATGAAAATATCTTGAAGTGGAGAAGGAAAGAATGAGAGGTAGAATCAGTGAGATGAGGAGCCTGATTGTACCTAAGATTGATATCTTGCAAAGAAGTTTAGAAGAGATAGAGAAAGAATATAATAATATGAACCCACCATACATAATTGAGGCTGACAAGTTAGCATATGTTATTTGTGGTAAGATCTTGATCCCTAAAATCCTAAGGAAGACTTGGGACACAGAGTTGGAAAACCTAAGAAGTAACTTTTCAGATATTTTCAAACTTTTATCAGCTTAAATAGTATACTTGTATATATGCAAAATTATAGGATTTAGGTAGGAAAATTTTGGATTTGATCCCTACCTTTTCCATTGATCTCAAAGGGGGATATTGTTTGGTGAAAAATAAGTTATTGGACTCAGGGGGAGTTATCTTTTTGGTAAGATTTTTGGAGTTTGGCATTTTGACACTTAGTCATTTTTCACTAATTATTGTCATCAATGCCAAAGGGGAAGAATGTTAACAAGAGACATTGTTATATTACTTGGTATATTTTCATTTATGGAAACTACACTCTACTCTCATGGTTATCTAAAAATTTATTAAGTTACCAATTGTATACGTAGAGAAAACTGCTAAGTATGGATTAATAGGACAGTCTAAAGGCAGATACTTTGGATCGGTATGAAAAGATGGTTAAGAGAGATTTTTTTCACAAATAGGATATTATTCTGCATCATATATGGATCATTACCTGATGATTGTAGGTTTTTTTGATAAATTATGGTGGATTTTTTACACTTTTGTATTGGGAAGATAGAGAACTATCTTATGCAAAGTTAGTAGTACATTGGATCAATCATCAATCCTATCAGATCGATGATCTGATCGGTTTGATGGAGGATATAGTATAATATCATATTTGTCTCTAGGAGAGGTTAGAAATGATATTTAACCATTATATAATCTTCACTTTGCATGTTACCTGTTGGAGTCAATTGAGTTTATATTTTGATTTTTTGATCAACTATATAAGATCGAGTTTTGGATGTGATGAAAGAGAGATATGATATGCAAGATGAATGATGTGATACTGATGCAAATATTGATAGAGAAGATAATCTAATAGTGATATCCATTAGATATTTATCAGAACTATATTGGCATAGTTGATTCTATTTGCTAGTTCAATTGTGGGACAGTAAGTCCTATCTGCAATTTCAATGTATTTAATCGGTGAACTTGACTGAGGTTCAAATTGCTGTTTTGTACTAAGTTGTGAGCTCTAGGTTGTAAGCTTGAATGCATGATAATTCCCTCTTATATGTACTATTACATTTAATAGGGTACTTATTACTGTAGTAATGAGATATTTGCGGGTACCAACCCCACCGAGGTTTTTCCCTTAACAAGGTTTTCCTCAAAAACAAATCATGGTGCTATGATGGTGTGTATGTTTAATTTCAGTTATTTGTGTTATTAATTTTTGGTAATGGATTAATAAATCAAAAAATATTATTGCACTAATTCAACCCCCCCCCTCTTGGTGCTTCCTAAGTCTAACAATAGCATCATTCCACCACAAAATACAACCCGAGGGTTGAGTGGGTCAGGATGGTAAATTCAAAATTATTTGAATGTGGGCCAAAGTAGGTGGATGACTCATAAGTGAGGTGTTCAAAAAACACTTAGTGTGAGAGGGACATGAAAAACCATCATGCCATTAAATATAAAATTTAATGGGAAAGTGGTCTGATAAGGTGGCATTAGACAAAGGCAAAACTGGAAAATATTGTACTAATGGAATGATCAAGGAGTTTAAATACTTTGTCAAAGCTGGCTCTAAAATAACTACAAGTATGCCAAACTACATGTGGAAGGCGGCGGTTGGTATTAGGATTTAAAATTCCTAATTTATTATGCATGTAGAACTAGGCATCACTCTCACCATATGTCCATCAGAATGGTGAAATTGCATCCTTGTTAAAATCCAACTCAACCATATTCAAGTCACCATAGAGAACCCAAGTGGCTGGAGGTAGTGAATCGGCTATCCAACACCAAAGGTACCTTATTTCCATCACATCATTTGGGGAATAAATATTAATTATACCAAATGGAGATTGCCAATTTTCAATAAAATCACAACCAATCTGTGCATGGGGTCCTCACCATGATTAACAATTGCATTCTACTAGTGTGGTACCAAAAGGGTAACCACCCCTCCTCTACCATCTTCATGGTTGGATGAAAAAACCAATCTTTGTGGCCAAATAACATGATATGTCACAGCAAGTAAAAAACTAGAAATATTAATCTCCTAAAGACAAAATACATCAATTCGAGGAAACTTATGATGAAAATTTTGAACTGAATATTTTTGAGAGAGGTCTGTAAGATCCCAAATATTCCAAGATAGAAAATTCTTTGAAAACTATCATGTATATTTTCCTCGTCCCCAAGAGAGGAGAATCTATTATGCAAGAAAGTTGAACCTTATGATAAAATAGGGTGAAGATCTACTGGGATCACATACCTTTCTATTGGCCCTTCTTTGTCAATATTCTCTCTCCTCGGAGGGCTACAAGAGAGGTGATGCAAGGGAACCAAAGAGTCAGAAACCAATGGAGATATTTATGGAGTTCTAGAGTCCAAAATAGGGGCAAGTGACATGGTGGAAGAAGTCACAGTGGAATGTGACTTCCCCTACAAAACAAGGTTTGAAATAACCCATGGTGAGGAGATTATCTTGGAAGCCTTAGAAGGAAGAGAATCCTTTGACGGTGAAGCCAAAATAGGCGAGTCTAATTTAGGCTAAGAAGCCAAAGATTGCTTGCCCTTATAGACCACAATTATCCAACTATCATCTCCCTTACTATTTTTTGGTCCACAAGAAGCAACAGTTTCCTTCAAAGGAGGCTTAGTCCTTGGCACAGCCAAAGGGCAATCCTTAATTTGTGGTCTGCAGATGGCAACAAAAACATGTATTGAGAAAATTTAGATACATGACATGTTGAGAAAATCATTTCCCACCAATCTAGTTGTTGATCATCTCCTTAAGCTCTTGGGCTAAATCAATTTCAACACAAACCTTTTTCTAAGGGAAAGAGTGGAAAATTTCTTAGGCTCCAAACAGACTACCCTACCTAAAGTCTAGGGAATATTTTGCAAAAAAGGACAGTACGGTAAGGGAAAACCAATAAATTTAATCTAGATGGGTAATTTAATATTTTTTCCATCAGAGACAGTAGAGTCTTGAGATGAAGGTTGAAAAAGAGAAGCGAGGAATGGACAAACCAAGGGCCATTTTTTATAACTCACTCCACATGAGTAGGGTTCCCAAAACATATCATAAAAAACCTTTGGTCAAATTTTGAACACCATCAAGGAAGACCCCATGTGGGAGCCAAGCCTTGGTGACCCAATCTTGTAGCACAAAAATGAATGCGACCAAAAAAATAGCCAATTAAAGTAAACTTTTCAAGCTAGTCACAAGCTTTATCAAAAGCTGGCAATGGAAAAACAACATCAGGCATACCAGAGACCTTATCTCATGAAATAACTTGTGAACAAATTTTTATGGTCTTTTGCTCGAAGGATCTATGATCACCTAGAGACAAATTTTTAGCACCAGTAGCAACTATTGTGCCAAACATGTCTGTGGCCATTAAAAATGGCTTAGTTACTCCCGTAATAAATGTAGTTCGAAAGGAGTGGCAAATTTGCAGTACAGAAACCCTAAAGACAACCTAGCAGGATGGATGCTAACATGTACTTGAAGAGAAATCAAAATATAATATTGGCTTTGATACACAATTAAATTTGGCTAAATATGATCTCACATAATATCTCTATGCTTTTTTCTAAACTTTAATTTTATGTGATTATTTTCTTTCTCTACATCCTTTCTTAATGTCATTATTTTTCTTCAAGTTTTTCACAATCCTTGTCTCTTGTTAGAAATATTACTACCATAAATTCATCTATCCTATTTTATTCTTCTACCTATATATTAAGATTAATTTCCAATTCTCTACCTTCTCAAAACTTTGAGAGATTGTGTCTTTATCCTTCACTTCTTCTATAATTATCTTCCTTAGATTCTTGATTTATTTTCCATCATAATATAGTTCTTCTACAAGAAGCACCTTAACTCCATCATGTTTATTCCATTCCTACTACATTACATATATTGGTCTCCATAGCCATGAATAGACTCATTTATCCTACATTTATAGGATTGCCTTGATCCTCACCATCGGATAAATATTTGTCTTCATATGTGAAGAATCTTTTTTTATTTTTCTAAAACAATATTTTCCATAGAAGGCATATTTATTCTTTCTAGATCTTCATTGTTAGAATATCTATATGGATACTCAGGCATGAAATGGCCTACTTCACCATATTTTTAAAAAAAAAATAAACTTACCTTTCTGATTTATGGGATCTCTCTTCAAATTTGTGACAAAATTTTCTACTTTCAGATATAAACGCATTATCTAAAATAGTATCATCTAGCTTCTTAGAAACTTTAAATGCTTCCTCTTTTTTTTAATTTTTTTCATATTTTTTCCTCATCTCATAAGAATAAAAAAATACCATGTAACTCATCCATATTTACCTTATTCAAATATTTGGCTTCTTCATCAATGATACCTTGGGACAAAATCTTGGAGGAAGAGATCTAAATATCCTTTTCACAATAATTGATTCTTTGAATTCTTCATCAATTCCTCTATTATATTTGACATATCATCAACCTAGAGTAAAAATGTAGTGATGCTCTCATATTTTCTCATTCTCAAACTCTTAAACTAATATGTATGCCTTGGAAAACTTTTTTCTTGAACCTTGTCATCGCCTTCATAAATATTATGTAATTTATCCCATACTTCATTTTCTATCCTATAATTCAATAATTTTTACAAACTCAACATTAGATAAACCAAAAATAATATCATTCCTTTCCTTAGCATAATTCTCATAAGGCTTCTTTCTTTCCTAATTTTTCAAGGTATTCTCGAGTAATTTATACACATTAATGACCAATTTCCAAATGTCAAATCCTAGGGCTATCGGATTTAACTCCATTCTTATACTCTAGAAAGAATAATAGATCCTTCAAAAAGTGGTTTATTTTAAAAGAGACCTATCCAAGTAACTAAATGTGTCATCTTGGATCTCCCTTAAGTCATTAAAATTCTTCTTCCAAGGAACTTGGTTCTAATCAATTGAAGGACACATAATATATTGAGATAGGGATGAATTGGTATATTCTAAATTCAACTTGTTGAAACATTAATTATCATTAATTACTTCTCTAATTTCTACATTGGTATCCATCAATATAAGAATCTACTTGTATTTTATCAAAAACCATAATCTCACATTCACATATGAATGAAAGATTTACATGGAGACCTAAAAAGGAAAAAAATATATAGTGAGAATAGCTACTTGGACCTACTACCCAAATCCAGCCTCATAAAAGATGAATTACTCATAATATGAAGTAGGCCCAAGCCTACCAGAGGCACCAATCTTGAATTATATTTGTAGGCACCAACCTGTAGTAGACACCAATCCCCTACAACAAGATTTGGGCACAAACTAAGCACATAAAATACCAAATAAAAATGAATTAGGAACCTTCATACTGAATATATAACTTCTATTTGACTCTTACAACCCTTAATACTTCCTCATATAGTGCATGTTATCTTTTGATAAAATATCACAATGATTTAGATACAAATCACATTGCCTCACATTTAACTATGCATTAATCATTACACATAATCTATAATTATTACTTTCTAACCTATCAAAATAGATCATATATTAATGATATATGTATGAATCACATAGATTATTGCATTCACATGTCATCCTAATATAAATGTTATTATATCTACAAGTTAGATACCAAAAAAACCTGTAATCAACATGTAATAATCTAGGTCCAATAACCAACATGTTACTCTAGAACAAGGAAAACACCATGTGCTACCAAATGTATACATATCTATTCCTAATGGTCATCCACATGATATCTTCAGTAAGATCTTACAATCGTCTAGCGCATCAATCTAGAGTAGAACCCTAGTCATCTAACTTGTATAGTTAGCATTCTATCACTGCCATCATTTTGCCTATGGATTATAAACTCTAGAAACTTTTGAATCCAACATAAAATGTGTATACATAGTCTCCTTATAAATTATAGGTTTTAGTTCTAAGCTATGAAAGAATATGGAACATAAAAATTTGCTAGAGAGAGCTCTTTGTTTCATTAACTTACCTTGATCACTTCTTGATCACCCCCACCAACAAGAATAGATGAAGATAATAATAAATACATACTTCAACTAATTTCACTAGCATATATAGCCATTGTATTTTTGGAACTCTAAATCTCATACATAGACATGACATGAGCTTTGACCTCACATTGAGATCCTTAGTCATCTTGTACAATGGTATTTATTTCTCACCGACTATATAATCCTCTAATTAATACCTTTGGCATTGATGACAACCTTTGTTAAATATAATGGGCTTGGAATATATTAGCGTTTTCTTTTTTTTTGATCGGTAACATATTATATTGTATTAATAAGATAAAGTTCTTACAATAGTGTGAAAATTAGGAGGACATACAGCCCTCAATTTGCCCCTTTACAACAAATTTAATGCAAGTAAGAGAATAACAAAAGGCATCAACACCTAATATATTAGTGTTTTCAATCAATACATTTAATTTCTATTTGAATTCATTATCCTCTAAAACCCTTTTTAATAGTACAACACTACATTTCAAAAATGATAATTCAAAAAAAATATTTTTTATTCTTGATGAATTACTTAGGGAAATCCCTTTATTATTTAAAAATTACTTAGAGAATCATGAAGAAACTTATATATTCCTCTTTAATATTTCATTGCCTCTTGTTCTCCTTTCTCACTAGAAATAAAAGATTAATTCTTCTATTGCATTGATGAGACTATTAGATTGATATTCTATATATAAAGTGTCTAAAGTAAATATAGAATATGTGTTGGTACAAAGATAAGATGGTTTTCTTTGATGCTCAAAACTAATCATTTCGACTTGTAGTTCAATTTTGTACCTATGTCAATTTGGAACATAGAACTTATGAAATAAATTGGTGCTATATCCCCAAGGGATGAAATAAACAAGATAAGTTTACACATTTAAGCTTCTAAGGCAACAATGCATAACTCAACCACTTTTCAAAAATGAGCTCCAACATAAATATCAATTTCCAAATAACAACTCTCCATCACTCTTCAACCTAACTAGTAACTATCATAGTTATAATAGAAATTTTTCATAGTTCCAAGATAGAAACCTATGACACTACTCCCTAATTTTACAACTTCCAAATTGGGTGTTATAAACTAAATAAATAATAACATAAACATATTTGGACTCTAAATTTGAAAAACCCTAATCCCAATTTTCTCACACTTTTCAAAGAGTTGTCAAGAGTCAAAGTTCTCTATAATCCTCTCAAGGCCCCAAGGCTTGTATAACTAGCACACTATCTGAACTTCTTGATGCTCATGGGTTTTTTTTGTGTAGATACAACATTAACCCTAGTATGAACTTTATCGATCTTCTACCATATCACAAAAAAAATGAAAATGAACATCATTATGAATTTTCCGGCATGGGAAGTAGGATTATTTTCTAAATAAATAGAACTATAACTATCACAAGAGATGGTAATATGTCATGAATTAGTACCAATATCAAAATACAATATATTAAGACAATTACCTTTCTTCAAGTCATGGGAAGTTGTCATATACACTACTTTTTTACTGGAGAAATAAATTTCTATAGCCTACCACTAATTGATAGCACCACCAAACATCATAAAAATATATCCACTAGTGGATCGTCTACTTACAATGTCACTTTCCCAATCTAAATCTGCATATTCATGAATGCAAACTAAATGTTTAGGGCTAGTATGATAATCATGAAAATACAAGGAATACTTAAAAGTGCCACTCAAATTCTTATACACTCTCTTAACAGCATAAAAATGCACCCTAACAAGATTAGCCATATACCAAGGGCTCCCACTACTTGGGAAATATTTGGCCTTGTAAATATCATAGGATACTCAAGATGCCAACAAAACTCACATAAGGTACTCTACAAATGTTCTCCATATCTGTAGGACATTTCAGATAATTATCTACAAAAATATGTGTCCCCTATAACACAGAACAACTAAATTCTTGAAAGATATCATATTGAATCTCTCCAACATAGAGTTAACATACTTACTCTAGCTCATCCAAATATTTTTTATAGCTCTATTTATAATTATCTCAATCTGAATAATATACTTTGTTGTACATAGATCTTTTATCTCAAAGTGTTTGTCTAACTGATACTAAAAATCTGAAATCATTCTTGTACTATTCCCATTAAACAACATATCATCCACATACAAGACTATGATAAGAATATGACCATTTTCAAACTTATAATACACACAATGGTCATATTTATATCTCAAAAATCCCAAAGACAACATGTAGGTGTCAAACATTTGATACCACATTCTAGGAGGCCATTTCAACCCATATAAACATTTCTTCAACTTACAAAAAAGGTTCTCTTTAATTTCTTTAATGAAATTATCTAGCTATGATATGTAAATTTCCTCCTCCAAATCACCATGAAGGGGCATTTTATTCTCATTCATTTGTTCAAATTCAAATTCAAAAACAACTGCACGTGATTACAAGAATTGAATGGATGATAGCTTAGTTGCATGAGATAATATTTAACCATAATCAATTTCCACCATATGGGAATACCTCGGCTTCACAACCAACCATTCCTTGTGCTTCTCAACACTTCTATTTGGACCTACTTTCTTTTTCAAAACCCTTTTACATCCAATAGGATTTTATCCTCCGGGAAAAGGTATCGAATCCCATGTAGGATTCTTCTTCAATATAGGCATATCTTCATTCATGGCTTCCATCCAAGAATCTAAATCATGCATAACCATAGCCTATCTAATAGTCATGGGTTAATCAATGTTATAAATCAAATCAAATATGTAAATGGAATTTGACAAAGAATATCTTTAAAAAATTATGAATATAACCATATCTATCATATTGCTTCGTATCATGGGTATACCTTTTCAATTGCCAAGGTTTAGATTCTTGCTCTTCTTCTTATGTTGAAGCATCCAAGGTGTAGAATAAATATTGTATCACCCAAAAATAAATAATATTTTTTCCTTTTGTTTTGTAATTTTTTGTTAGTTTTCTTGGAGCTCAATATGATAGTTTCACTATATAAGACGTATAGAAGTGAAAAATAGTGAAAAAAAAAGTCATGCATTTTTTTTAGGACTTATGCACATTTAGGGTTTATTGACTTTAAAACTAGTCCCAAGGAGTGAAATTGAAAAATAAGATGATTGGTAAAATAATCACCTCTGTAGAGTTTGAAAGTTATCGATATTTTTAATCCCAAGAAGTTTCTCTGATGAAGCTTAAATCTCAAAATTGAAGACCTTAGAGGCCCCAAAAAGGTTTGAAATCCTAACTCAAAAACCTTTGATTTATTTTTTGGTGTACATCTCTTAATGATAATTCTAATAGTATATTATACAATAACATAAGATGTCCGAGTCAAAAGTTATGACTTTTGAAAGTTGTGTCATCAAAAATCAAGTTTTGATTAGAAGAAGAAGAAGAAGAAGAGAGAGAGAGAGAGAGAGAGAGAGAGAGAGAGAGAGAGAGAGAGAGAGAGAGAGAGAGAGAGAGAGAGAGAGAGCACACNGAGAGAGAGAGAGAGAGAGAGAGAGAGAGAGAGAGAGAGA
This sequence comes from Thuja plicata, assembly GCA_018584345.1. NCBI lineage: Eukaryota > Viridiplantae > Streptophyta > Pinopsida > Cupressales > Cupressaceae > Thuja > Thuja plicata. Next base: position 2,049,147 of record MU227659.1, read on the forward strand.
GAGAGAGAGAGAGAGATCACATGCATGATAAATTAAACTAATGAACTATTGGGTGACAAAAGAGGAAAGTTTCACTTTATAGAACATTCCAAGGTAGTTATTAGTGTTATATATATAGGGATGAATGATGGTTTCAAGACACAATTCTAAAAGTGAACATTTTCACTTTATCTTCAAAATTGTTGTAATATGAAAGCCCATGTGGCTGTAGCAAGTTATTTCCAGAATATTTTAATGGCATATCATTGAATATAATAGAAATCAAGTGATTTTTCCTTGCAATTTTATACTTATTTATTTTTTGATTTGTGTGTTTGGATCATTATGGGGGGTACCCTTCATCATATTCATAAATTTTAGATCATCTTGGGATCTCTTTATCATCGCAATGGGAGTGCATAGTTCATTTCTTATTAGAGTAGATGGTACCTAAACTACCTCATTTTTCTATTTCTCTTCATTCTCTAACTACAAAACAAATCTAGAAGGTTTCAACACACAAAATACCACACTTATATTATAGAACACCTCATTTATAACTAGATCACAAAGCTTGTAACCTTTTATACTAACACAATAGCCAATGAAGATATATGTAACTACCTTATTCTCCAATTTTGATATTTTCTCACCTGGCACATGATCATATGCCTCAAAACCAAAGACCCTAAGATTCCTTAACAATTCCTTCTTACCAAACTACACCTCCATGGGTGTCTTTTCAACTAGCACCAAAGTAGGAGATATGCTAAACAAATAACATGTAGTGGATATGGCTACAACTTCAACCCAAAACTCATATTCAATACCAACATGACTTATAATACTCATATCTCTCTCCATCACCATTTTTTTCATCCTCTACTCAAATCCATTTCAATGCTTTATATGGATTTTTCTTGTGTCAAACAAAATTTTCTACCATTGGAAGCCCTCAAACACTTTATTTTTTTATTAGTATAGTTTTCAACCAAGGATTTTAATTCCTTATTTAACTAAAAACTTCATATTTACTTTTGAATAAATACACAAATGTTCTACTATAGTCATTTATGAAAGAGACAAAACAAAAAGATCTAGATATTGAAAGAAAATTAGCATGACAAACACATATGAATGAATATAATTCAAAATCATAGATGACTTATGAGAACTTGAATAAAAAGAAACATGATGTTTACCATAAATTCAATGTTTGAAAACTTAAAACATAACATTACAATTAATAAGGCCTTCAACAAGGTTACGATATTTAGAGCTCTAAGATCATACTCACTAATTTGACCAAGTATTTGGTTCCATAACATTATATTCTCACCTAGAAGCTTCATATTTAAATATTTTGTACCCTTAGGTAGCCAAAAATCACAACCATAAAATGTATAAATAACAATATTTTTCTACTTGATCTTATGGTTTGAATAAAAAGTTCAAAGCCATTTTCTTGAACTTCACAAAAGATCTATTTTACTAAATTAGGAATGCATGTATGCAAATTATACAAGGTTTATATCTAAACACCCTTATCAAGCACTATAGAGCCTCTTGGCATATTTCATCCACCGCTTAATAAAAAAACCAACACACCCACATCACTTAGCTTGTTAGTTCAAAGCAGGTTTCATGCCAAATGATGAATATGTAGGAAACCATCTATCCTCTTCATTATACCATCAAGGAATCATATATTGACTTTTCTATAGCCAACAACCTTCAGGTGATATTTTTCACCCAAATACACAATCTCACTATCACGTTCTTCATACTTCAAAAGTCAACCTTTATGATAGGTCGTGTGGAAAGAGGTACCTAAATATATCAACCATACATTTTATGTGTGTGTGTTTCCAAGGTCATGAAAAATTTATCTAATTTATCTTGAGAGGATTTTTTAAAGTTATAATTAGAGAAATATTTTCTTCCTTTCTTATTCTTATCTTGTTTGCATTATTTTTATAAATGACCAGATTTACCATAGTTCCATCATTTTTCCTTGGAATTTTACCAAGGGATATAAATAAATATCTTTGAACACTTGTATTAACTCATTATGTCCTTCTTATTTTATTTCTCTATCACTATACTACAAGAAACCAGGGCCTCCTTAACTATTTTATAATATTTCCTTTGTGTCTCTTCATATGATAGAAAATCACCACATTCTCTAATTTGAAATTCATTTTGTGCTTCAGTGACCATCACAAGGTGATCCCACAAGTCTAGTGAAGAACATAATAGAAGGATGAATTTTTCTTGATTTTCAAGCTTAACACCAATAAAAATTATCTAAGAAATCACCATATTAAATACATCCATGTGATCAAAAATAGATCCTCCTTCCTCTATTTTAAAAAATATATCTTCTTTCCCAAGAATAAACTACTCACCAAGGATTTCCTCCACTAAATATAATCAAGATTCTTTCAAATTTCAATTGCAATATTCTCTTCATGTACATTTACAAGAAAATAATCAGCTAGGTATATTCTTATCAAATCCTTGTATTTATGATCTATTGTATCTCATACATACTACATAGTAGTCTAGGGTTTCATTAAAGAAACTATAGCCCATGTATCTATATCTATGATCTTCTCCTACTTTTGAGTTTACACAAATCAAAATTGATTCCATTAAAATTCTCCATTTATATTTTTTTAGATGTTATTTCTATATGAAACCAACAATAAGATTATGAAATCTTAGTGGCTCGCCACCTTTAATTATTTATTTTTTGAAATTATGAAATCTTCCTCTACAAAACTCCCACCTCAAGTAGATCAATAAAAAAAACCTTTTGACCCAACAATAATAACAAAGTTGGCTGGTCTATAATACAAATTGAAAGGAATCCAAGTACAAACTAAACACTTCCAAATGCTAAATGTAATAGGAGAGATGATGAAAATATTTCTTAAAAACTCTTAACTACTAAAAAATACATTAAAAAATACACAATAATATTTAAACAAATAAAATTACAACACCAAATATATGTGGGAAAACCCTTGCAGAAAAACTCATACTCTGAAAACTAGACTCAATTGTATTATCAATAACAACCAAATGTTATAATACAATGCCTAGATCTAATCCTCTTTAGGAGTAAATATAGCAGTAGAGAATTCAAGAGAAAATTTGGCACATAAAATCTTCTTAGAAGATATTAAGACTATCATACAAATTACACTAAGAAGCCACATATTTCTAGTGCTCAACACAAGTGGAAAATAACCGTGGTTTCAAAAACCAACAACAATCCTAAAGAGACATGTAGTGTCATAAAAAACAACTTGATAATCCCATGCCACATTGCACATACCAAATTCAAAAGAAACAATGCATAACGCATCCATAATGGTGACCTTTCCATATGAAACATGTTGGCTATCATTGCACCAAAAGATCAACTTGTTAATGCTCGATACAACTACTTGACTTATACAAGCATGATAGGCAGTTAAGCCATATCACAAACCAACTTTTCACTATACAAAACAATGAGACCAAGGGAACACACCATGAAACAACCCCCCATCAAAATCATAGGGTTTGAACTCATGACCTTGGCTCTAATACCAAATTTTTGGGTGTCGTTGCACCAAAACATTAACGTGTTAATGCCTAATACAACCACTTAACTTATACAAGCATTGGAGGTTGTTAATCCATGTCATGAAACACCTCTTTTCTACATATCACAAGGATACCAAGGGTGCAAAACTTTAAACACAATACCTAATTGACACCACTTGTCAAAATAAACTTCATCATAAATACCAATTTCCAAATGATAACTCTCAATGACCTCTTCCACCAAACTAGTAACTGTCATAGCCTTAATAGAAATTTGTCATAGTTCCAAGATAGAAACCTATGAAACTAGTCCCCTAATTTTATGATTTCCAAAGTGAGTGAAATAAAATAAATAAACAATAAGGGTGGTCCCACAATAGTGTGTCCCACTTTTTTGAACATCCTAATTTTCGCTAAAATTGCACATTTTTAAGAAAATATGATGATTTAAGCCTTGAGAGGTCCCATTTGAAGGAGTAAATTCAAAATGGATAGATAAAATCCTCTTGGATCAAAATCCCTTTGGTATAATCCCTCTACTCCTCATTCACACCTATAATTGAGTCTCCTTTGAACACATCAAAATGCAGACAAAAAATCGCTCTAACATTAAATTTTTATGGGATCAAATAAATTCATTTGAAAAACCCAAATACAGGATGATGGTACTCCAAGAAATCTTTCCAATTATTATGAGTTATATATATATTGAGTTTATTTAGACTTTACTTTTTAAGTTTTACTAAACATAGGTTGTCTGACCATTTAGCGACTTCTCTGTTTGACACTTCTAGAAAAATAGTAAATTAGGGAAAACAAATTATGAAAAATATCTAGGAAATAGGGATTTATGTTACCTTTCTATCAAAAAAATAAATAAATGAATTTTGATATATAGAGATAGAGTTAGAGCGATCCAAGTGAACCTATGTCCTAATTATAATTAATGTCACTTCATAACTCAATAAACTATTAAATATTCAACCAAATTGAATGAAACAAAATGGATTCCCTAGATATTTGTGTTAAAAACCTAAATTCAAAATAATTATGTTCTTATCAATTTTAGAAAAAAAGTTATGTTGATCAAAGTGAGTGTCACTCCTGAAAAAACTTGATTTTTTACAAAATATAATTTTTGAAGGAGAAGGAAAAATGGATGCAAATAAATTCCAATTTTTTTTAAAAAAATATATTTATAAACTAGAAAAAAAAGCTAAAAGTCACTAGTTTACATCATCTTCAAATTCTTAATGGTTTTACGACAATAGATGTTCGAAAGCAAAGTTTTCTTTCAGAATGTTCATTTCAGTGTCAAAGTTGGCCAAAAAGTGGGACACAGTTTTGTGAGATCACCCATAAAGTAAATAATTTTGGACTCTAAGATTGAGAAACCTTAATCCTAACACATCCAACTAGTATATAGGAACAAATGTTGAATATATAGCTCAAATAAAGTGAAACTAAGGAACCACGAGTACCAACAATAGAAACCCCCCATAATGATAACAAGGGAGAGGAATGATAGGTAAATTAAAATTGTGTGTCACCATGTAGTGCATGAAGGATCATTTAAATGTGCACAAGAAAGTACCTATAATTTAAAAAGGTATGCAACCAATGCACTCATACACGAGACAAGAATTAGTAGGATTCAATTTCAATTGGTGGACAGGGGTGTAATAAATTAGTTTAATTAAATAATAAAATTTTATTTATTCAATTTGATGATGGAGGGAATGTTAAAGTGATAAGCATGATTAATAAAAAAATCTAATTAATCAATGGTCAGATGATGCAAGGCTGGTTAGCATGAGCTTAGAATGACCTAAAATGGTGAAAGTGGTGAGGCTAGATTTTTCATTAGGATGTGTTCAATGTTGTATGTCTAAATTCCCCCCCCCCCCCCCCTTCATACTTCAATGCTTATGTGTATTATTGATTTTATTTTTGGATAATTTAGTGGTGTAATAGTGAGACCTTATATTTGCAACTAACAACATGGAATGAATGAAGATCTGTGATGAAAAGGAACAAAATGTTAATGTATGTAGCTTTAGGTGATATGTTAAACTGGGTATCACATGTTAAGTGATTCCTCATATCACATGTTAGGTGATATGTAAAACTGGGTATCACATGTTAGGTGATTCCTCATATCACATGTTAGATGATATGTAAAACTGGGTATCACATGTTAGGTGATTCCTCATATCACATGTTAGGTGATATGCTAAATTGGGTATCACATGTTAAGTGATTCCTCATATAACATGTTAGGTGATATTTAAAACTAGGTATCACATGTTAGGTGATTCCTCATATCACATGTTAGATGATATGTAAAACTGGGTATCACATGTTAGGTGGTTCCTCATATCACATGTTAGGTGATATGTAAAACTGGGTATCATATGTTATAAGGTGATTCCTCATATCACATGTTAGGTGATATGTAAAACTTGGTATCACATATTAGGTGATCCTTCATATCGCAAATTATGAAATTTCTTTGTATCCATATGGATCATATTAGTATCCTTCTGAACTTAGTATTACACATTGTCTAGACCATATGAGAAATGTCACATAGTGGTGTATCTCTACGTAAACTCAGTATCCATATGGTAGACATCATGAGACATAATTTCATTACACTTATCATGGATATTTATGAGCTATGGTGAACATCATGTGACTTGATATTCCTGCATAAACCATATCTCCTGATATAACAATGTGGTGCTTTCTTCTTTCTTTCAAAATTAATGGATTTATTACCTTGATGGATTTTATCTTCTCTAGTTAAGAGGGAGTGTTGATTTTTTGTGTAGCTATTGTGACGGTCATAAGTGTTGACAAGGGAGACCACTACACATTTTGTTTGATCATCCTCCCTGGCTAAGAGGGAGTGTTAATGTTTGTAGCTTCAGTCGTATGACCATTTAGAATACATATAATACTTTAATATTAATTAATAATAATATATTGTGTGTGTGTATATATATATATATATATATATAATATTATTATTAAATCTATATTATGCAAACTTATATTATTCTAATATATAATGTATTAATGAAACATTAACAATTATAATGAATAGACATGTCCCGTGAAGGGACATGTCTCTCCTAGTATATTTCTCAATATAAATACCAGAAAGATTGCTGCATTTGAAACACAGAAAATATAGAGAGTGCTATTACATTTTCAATGATCCTAAATCTCAATACAAAACAAAGGAAAAAAATCAATTAAAAGTAGAACTTTTTACCTTATTTTGAATAGGAATGTTCCTTGGTGCACATACGCAAGGATATTTTACTATTTCTATAGTTTGTACATATCAAGATCATGTCATGATGCCAAAAATATAGATGGCCAAGATTAATTGCAACTGAATTGCTAACATTAATTGATATGAATTTATTAAAAAAAAATTATAGTTTATTTTAGCTTTAGATATATGTGTATGGTGTTGATGTTTAGATATAGTTTGGGAATGATTGGTGGAGATGTAGGAATAGTTTGTTAAAAAAATAGTGTGGCATTTCAATTTTTTATATAATTTCTAAAAAGTTACTAAATTATTAAAATAAAAATTGTTAATAGAATAATAAATTAATTTAATATCATTTAAAATTTAAAAAATTAGGTATTTTTCAAAATATTTTAAATTTTTATTAAAAATATTATAAAATTATTTATTTTCAAAATTATTTTATTTGATATGTATAACTATTTTTTTAATGTAAACTACAAAACACCTATTTTTTGATATACATTAGAAAGAAAAGTCTATTTTTGAAATTAATTTTATGTGTATTTGACTATTTATTTATATGCAGATTCTACAAGAAGAGTTGAAATTACTTAGGCAACAAATTGATCTCTTAAAAAGTACTAACAGGTATGAAAATACCTTCATGATATTGTTTTCTTTTATTTTTATACATTTTTTTTTTAATATTTTAGAATGATGATCTTGAATTAAGATATATATTTATTTTCTAAAAAAATTAAAATATTATATTTATAGTATTTATGCCTATTTTTAAAAAATTAAGAAATTCTTCAACTTAAGAACATATGCAAACCTTTAAAAGATAATAAAATTGTGATTTTAAATCATTAAGCATAGATATTTTAATTTATTATATTTTTTCAAGAATTGTTTTTGGCATGGTAATACAAATAAGTTCTTTATAATATTTAAATTATTGTTTAAATTCATATGTAACTCATGTGTCAAATTATTCAAATGCATCTTGATATTTCTATATGGTTATACTCAAACTATAAAAGGCTCAACATGTTTCTATTTTCTTTTCAATTGCATTATAGAAAGCTCATAATGGATATAGGTTGTCTTTGTATAAAATATATAATGACATAGGTGGACAAAGTGTCATTGAATTTTTAGAACTCAATTAAAACCATGTGTGTAGTCATTAATAATAGTTTAATATATGATAGAGTAATATGAAACCAATTCAATCATAAATTGATTCTTTAAATCTATTCTTGTCTAGGTTATTAATATTCGCTTGATAGTTTGTATTTTTTCTCACATTTATTTTTTATAAATCATAACCTAAAAAATGTGTAATGGTGATAAAGGGTGAAAGTATTATTTGTTGAAAATATGAGTTAGTGTTTTCATTGATGTCAATATGAAGTGAGGAGAGGTTTAGAAATATGTTTTTAGATGTTCATATATTCTTTGGTGTTTCTCTCGAGTGAGTATTTGTCATTTCTAGAATGCTACTATATCAGAAGATGGAATATGCAAGAAAGAGTATTTGAAGTTTGTACGGGAAAATGCTCTTTAATACTCTAAATTTGATGATAGGAGCTTGCAATTCTGCATATAATTTTTTATGTTTTGTGGATGTTGCACTATTATGTTTTCAGGTCCTCAGCATTGTAATGCCCCGCCAAGGAAGCCTTGAATTGAAAGGCCAAACATGCATTGAATAATTTTTTTTTAAATAAAGATACCACATAATGATTATAATTTCTTCACCATAACGACATTGCATAAGCAATAAGAAAACATACAACAATCACCAAGAGATCATTCACAAGTGGAAGAATTTAAGCTCTTGCAAGGGTTCTATGACAACCCCACATTAACATGAACAAACAACTCATGTTCAAGCCACCAAATGAGAGTCTGGACCATATCCATGAACCTAATAGGATAAGACCTAGCCATCATCAACAGTCACCAATTGAGAATATAAGTTTGTTCTCAGTGAAATTCAAAAAAAGGTTCATTTTAAGTCCAAATCAAAAAGTGAACTAAACATTGTCATACAATAACAAAAATATAAATATAAATACTTGAAAACTGTCTCAAAAACATAAGGAATCTAACCATGGGATTCATTTTTATATAGACCCATGCAAACACTACTTTGTTGTAAATGTGTTAATTTGGTTAAACAAATGTGCCAAAATAGAGTGCATATGCACTAGAAGATATAACAAATGCGCTACTAAAATATGCATATGAACTAAAATATTTTGCATATACACCAAAAGAATGGGAATATGTACTAAAAGTATGGGAACATACTCCATTGTGTCCTACAAAGCACAAAATGGTCTAAAAACCCTCTGGAATGAGGTTTTTTTAATCCAATAACTAGGTAGGCTTGAAAACACTAATGTACGACTAAAATGTAGGGCTTACTCCACAATAGGGAGTACTAGATAAACTAAATCAAGGTAAATTATACTCAATTTAAATAATAAAGATCATATAAATACTTACAATGACTAAAAATACATCCAAGCGTTCATAAGTGCGAGAATGTATCTACAAGGATTTATAGTGTCATAAAGGAAGTAAATAATAATCTTTTATCACTCAAATGCCTGTACACCAGTCCCCAATGGTGAATGGTCACACCCACCCAACTATGAGAAACTCTTAGGTCCTCCCCACTATTCTCATGGAGATAACCATATGGCCCAAGCACACACACAACAATCATGAAACGTGGCTTACAACACCATCAACACACTAGTAGACTTCAATGCACAAGAACACATCACATGAGGATTACATAATCACAACATAGGCATGAAGGTGTAGAAATCATACATATACTCAAGGCCATATAATAATCAACACCTCAAGAAGTCCACTCAACATGAGGGCATCTTGGGATCACAATGAAAGTATATTGAGACTAGGTACACACTTAACCATACAAGAAACCAAATAAAATCAATGACACCATATAAGGTTGTCAATCACCACAATAAGAAGTCCACTCACTGAGGACAACATGATAAAACAATGAAATATCCACAATACACATATCCAACTCAATTGGCCATAGTTTCAAGAAATAAAACCAATTCAATCTAATAATAACACTTGCTCATATATTAACATAATTCCACAAAATAAAATCATGCTTAAACCCAGAATTTTATATTGTTTACCAAATGCCCGAATTGCACAAAACCAGTTATGGAGACCATCTATCATTGATGGACCTCTAAAAATCTTAAATTTTCAAACTTAACAAATTGAAAAAGTGAGAAACCCCATTGATCCATAACCACCCAACAGTTCAAAAATGCAATAATATATAAAATTTGGGCATGCATATAAGTTTGGGATGCATTTCCCCATTTTAACCCTCATTTCCAACTTTTCTTCCCACAAATTCAAAATTGCATCAATTCAACTTCTACAAAATACAAATATGTTAAAAATTGAGTCACAAATCATTTACAATTTAAGAATTCAATTCAAAAGAGAAACTGGGAAGATACAAAGATTTCTTACCTCTCATATGAAGAAAACACAAAACTTGGAAGAAAATCAAGCTCACAATGAAAAGCCTCCAATATGGGTAAGGGTGGTCCCACAATAGTGCCTCCCACTTTTTGGCCAACTTTGACACTAAGATCAACATTCTGAAAAAAAAAAAAAAAAAAACTTCACTTTTAAACACCTTTTGCTGCAAAACTATTAGGAATTTGAAGATGATGTAAACTAGAGTCTTTTAGCATTTTCTTTCTAGTTCTAAATATATTTTTTTTAAAATAAAATAAAATTGATTTGAATCCATTTTTCCTTCTCCTTTGAAAAGTGGTTTGTGTGAAAAAATAGTGTTTTTAAGGAGTGACTGTCATTTTGATTAGCATAAATTTTTTTATAAATGATAACGATATAATTATTTTGAGGTTATATTTGTGAATTAAATATCTATAGGATGCAATTGGTTTCATTAATTTGTGTTCAATATTTCATAGTTTATTAAGTTCTAAAGTGACAGTAACTATAATTTAGACAGAGATTCTTTTGGGTCGCTCTAACTTGATTTGTATATATCAAAATTATTTTCCTATATTTTTTTCATAATTTTTTTTGTAAGTTACTATTTTTCCCGAAGCCTAGAAGAGACAGGTTGTTGTATGACCAAACAACCTATGTTTAATTAAAGTAAAATTTGAAAGTGACAATGAACTCAATATGTATTAAAATTATGGTCATTATAAAGCTTTCTCCGAGTAGGATCATCTGACATTTTTTGTTTCAGAAAATCATCTTGTTTGGTCCTTGTTTCAGGCCTTGAAAGACCATTTTTTTGTAGTTTTTTGGTCTCCTGGGAAAAACTTCAAATTTGGGGTCTTCACTCGAAGACCCCCTTCACACAAAGGTTTGTGAAGGCTTCGGGCAAAGGTGTCTTCACTTGAAGACCCCCATGGGAAAATTTTGGTGGGAAAAGCCCCGTCAGACTTTTACCTGACCTAGTTTGCCCAAACTCAATCAGCTAGTTATATTTTTTTATTTTTGCATGGTATAAAAGTAAATGTTTTTGTTTTCATTTTTCACACAATTGCAATCAAGTTAATTCACATTTTTTATTATTGATCTAATTTTTTCAAAGGCATTTTTTGGAGGAGAATTGTTATTTGTGTTTTTTTCAAAGGCATAATTTTGGAGATGATAATTACTATCAAGGTGATTTTTTCTAAGACTTTTTTTTGAAGAGAATACTATTGCCAATTTTTTGGAAGACATTGTTTTGGAGAGAAGAAATGGGGAAAAAGAAGGGAAGGAAAAGTAAATTTGAAAGAAAAATGTCACCTAGTATCGAACAAATAAATCATGAAGCCGCATTGGAATATTATTATAAAACTAAATAAGGTATAGACCTAGACCTCTAATTTTGTGTGCCCAAATTTTATGGACCTATGCTTTATTTTTCTCTAATTTGATTCATTTTTATGCATGTAGCAATCAACATGGTATAGGTGAAGGAGGAGGGTCAAGTCAAGTTGAAGAAATGGATGTTGGAAAAGGGTCAGGGTCACGTGCTCCTAGTGGTATGGATAAACTTATAGATCTAGCTCAAACTGTAAAGAGAAATATTGATTATAGAAACTTAGATCATTTACTTAGAATGGACATATATATATATATTTCACTAAGTGAAAGGGAACTTTAGTCGTGCTATCATTATCAAGAATGTTACGAAACTGCCCCTTCTCACCATTCATCTCCTATATCAACACATTAATACTCATCTTTAACAATTATAATCAAACATAATTTTTAATAACATGATGTATCAGGAGAGATCATCAATTTACATTGCTTACCACTTAACTATGTTTGCACTTACAATCATAGTCTTACGAAGGCCAGCATGTTTTTGATTATGGTAAAAATAGGTTTTGAAGGGGCCCCAAAACCCTAATACAAAAGAGAAGAGAGATAAGAATGAAGACCCAAAGAACAACTAGCTGCCCCAAGGAAGGGAGCAGGCTACAAAGGGACAACTCCCAAATTTTTCATTAAGCACCTACACAACAAAAAGCAAAAAATGCTGGAAGAAAAATAGAGAAAAAGGCCACCAGCACCAAGATCAAGACATAGTCTTCAAGAAGCTCTCAGAGTCCTCTAGCTGAGCCTGCATGATCTTAACATTATCTTTTAGCCTCTGAATGTCTTGATCATCAACCTTATGCTTCTTTTTAGTATTGGACCTAGTCCTGGTACCAGGTCCCATCTGCTGGCTAGGTTTGGTCAGGTCAATTGTGTCACTCAAGGGGGCAGGTTTTGTGTCACGAAGGCCAACATGTTGAGCATCACTAATCATCGACTATAAAATAAATTCTCATCAAGGATAATTGGTTAGTGTTAACATCATTAATCATCAAATGATACCATAAATCATTACATTTATTAATTAATATCAATGTCATCATGAAATCAATCAACAATGCACAAGGTCATTATATATTCATGCTAGAGAATATAATCAAGCAACATTGTAGAAATATTTCATATATAGTGTCATTAATGAAACCACAAGTATAATATTCTATTAACATCGATTTAATCATCCAAAGAATAAAAAGGATACATCAATAACTAGATATATAAACAACATTGCCAATATCATGAGAATAATTACCAAACAGTCATATAGTGACCATCCACAACGTAGGTCTCAAATCATAATAAACCATCATGCTAACAATAACCCATAATCCAAATCATCAAATAGGCACCATCATAGCAAATTCCAACATGGCCAAGCATCACATACCCATCTCGAGATCACTCGACTGAAAGCATGTAGGAGAGGCACTAAAAGAATTGTAGTTGATGTGGATGGTAGTTTCAATTTGTTGACAATGTATTTTTCTATCACGATTGGTCGAGAGAATATTCCAGAATGCAGTTTCTAGTTTTGTGATTTAATTAAATTCTCAAAAAAAATTTGATTAAGGAAAAACATTTTTTGAAGGGACCCAAAACCCTTTACATATCAATTACAAGATATATATCATTAAGGTGCACCATTAAGAAATAGATAGACCAACAACATGATAGGAAGAAAACAAAACTACATGACAGAACCATCCCATCCCCAGAAAAAACCAGCAAAAGATTGGCAAAGAAACAAATGACAAAAAGGAAACAAACAAAATTAACCTAGACTTTTAAGGTCTTGGAAATCTCCTCCTAAATTTGGCTCATTCTTTGATCCACCATCTTTAGATCCATGATGTCATGGGGAAGAGGGAATTTCTTCTTCTTCAAGCTTACTCTGGTTCTCTTACTCGGACCCACAGTCTCACCGACGGGAGACTCTTTCTCCTAATCAAGGTCAACAGTGGCTTTTTCCTATTGTAAATTCTCTAGAATAACCACCAAGGTTTTCATGTTCTGAGGTGGAGAAGAAAAAATTGTGCGGTTGTGTTATATGATCTTCCTAAGAGTGGAATCATTATTGGTTATCCTCTAGTTTATTTTTTCCAGTTCTTATCATATATTTCCTTAAAATTTTCCTCTTCCACCACATACTTGTTGAGGTAATCTATCATCATCTTTTTTTCATCTTGAGTCCACAAAGCATAAACTGAAGGTAAATTGTTAGTATTCCCCATAGGAGCCTAACTCACTTTCATAGAAGCATTATTATCACCCTTCAACTTCATTTCTTCAAATTTTGAAGACAGAGAGCGATATTTCAAATGGAAGCTCTTAATTTCATGGAAGACCCATTTCATCAGTCTAAAGAAATAAATAGAATTGCATTTGGTAGTTTAAAGCACACCAAAGGCCAATTCATTTTTATCTTCAAAATTACTAAGAATCAATTCAATAGAAGGAGACTGGGCATCACCTTCCATTTGATGACTAGACTCTTCAGACCCAGATGGAGAAATAGGAACATCATGATCAATAGAGCTATCATAATCAACTAAAATAGGAACTTTACCTTTCCCTTTGTGTTTCTTACCGTTCTTGTTACCTTCATTTCTAGGAGACCATATTGATGACATTATGGAAAGACATGTTTTCAATTAGTTCCAAAACACTGTCATCACAGAGTTGACCGAGTCAGCAGCTTGAAGTGCAACCCAAGCAGTTGTAGTATAACCCGAGCAGTGACAGTGTTGACCGAGAAGACAATGGTAATCAGTATTACCCAAGTGATCAATATGACCTGAGTACACAGTGTAGCCCGAGGGCTAGAGTTTACTATGTTTCTCAAGTGACAGCATATTTCCCGAGTGCCAGTATATCACCCGAGTGGATTACTAGACCCGAGTAACAGTTTTGGGCCGACTTAGTTTATATTGTTTGATATTATTGTATATCATAGAAGTTGACTTACAAAAGTATTTGATTTTGATAAGATATATATGTAAGGTATTTTTTTTATCCAAATGTATGTAAAACAAGTGTGTATGCGAATATGAAGTGGCAGACTGGTTGAGAAGGCTACAACAGTATAAGGAACAGTAGAGACTCATCCATCACATTTAGGTGATTAGTATTATGTCATTGGATCTTATTCAGAAAATCAACGTTGCATAGAATATCATCTACTAGTTCATCCTAATAGGTGCATCAGCCAAATCCTTTATCAATGTGGACTTAACATTCCTTTACAAATCTCCTAACAGAGTTGCATACTTAATTATATTGTACAAAATCCTTTCACAAGGTGGACCTAAAAGTCCTTATTGCTCCTAACAGGGAAGGCCATTAGAAGTGGTCAATTATAAGCTTTAACGGGATAAATTTATGTTGTAGTAATAAATCTTTTGGGTACCATCCCCACCCCATTTTTACTTTATATTTGGAAGGTTTCAGGTAACCAAATATTGTGTCAAGTGTTGTGGATGTTTATTACTTTTATGTTTCATTCATGTAATCAGATTAGATAATCTAATAAAGGATTAAAGGGATTAAGGTTTATTGGTTCTTGATTCACCTCCCCCCCCTAGCCTCAATATATTTCCAACAATTGGTATCAAAGATAAAGGTTCTCTTAACAAAATTTTAACAGCTTGAGCAAAGATCAGAGGCAATGGAAATATACAGACTGGAGAAAGCCATTGAAAATGAAAAGATAGATCTACAAGTGGCCATGGATCAGATCAGAAAACTCAAGGAGAAACTCTCTCTTTCTCTGAAAAGAAGAAAAGATTTAGCAGTGTAGATGAATGACAATAAGTTACATAGAAGAAACAATTGAAGACTTACGCAAAGAAATAAGTTTCAAAGAATCAGATGCAGAAATTGAAGACCTACTTGCAAAGAATCTCAACTTACATGAAGAAGTCAGAAAGTTGAAAAGAGAACAAGAAATTCATTCAGTCATAATATGTAAAGTCATGGAACAAAATAATCAAGCATAAAATGATAGATAAATGGCACAATAAGATAAAATATTGCTAAGTACAAGATTAGAAGAAAAAGAAAATGAAATCCATCATTTGTCAATTCAGTAAGAAGATATGATAAATCAACTCAATAATGAAAATCAAGAAGTTATCAATCTGAGGATATAAAATGAAAGACTACAGAATGATCTCAATACTGAAAAGAAAACCAATAGAGTATGATGAATTCACAGGTAAGCATGGATCAGTTGAGAGAGAAAACTCAACTCAGACATCATGAAAATAATGGATTAGGTTATATTGAACAAGTTGAATCCTCGCAAAAAGGAACTCAAAAGAACATCAAACCTACTTGTAATAATTGTGGCAAGTTAGGGAGCATAGAAAATAAGTGTTGGAGCAATGGAAAGTGAAAGTTTAATGGTAAATTCTATAGATGCAAAAAGCATGGACATAGGGCAATCGAATTCACTAAGAAACCTAAGTTTGAAGGAAAATGTTTAAATTGTAATCAACAAGGTCACAAATCTTCCAAGTGCAGAACTAAGAAATGGAACCCTGCTGAACAACTAGCTGAAGCAATTTTTGGTTGGGATTACAACACATGGAGAATATGTTGTCATTGTGGTGAATATGGGAATATTGGTGCAAATTGTGCAAAGACTCACCTCAGAAAATAGGAATCCTACTAAGATATTTTATGTGTGTAAACAACTTGGTCATCGAAGCAAGAATTGCATGAAAAGAGAAAAAGTAGATACTGGTTTTGAGAAATAAAAAGAAAAAGTTTCTGAAATCATAACTCAAATGATTTAGTAGTGGGTAAGGAAATATCCTAAGAGTTCATATCAAAACAATGAAGGATCAAATGGCACCCAAATCAGTGAGTTGGGTGGATCTACCATCTCTAAATAAATATGCAAGGAGACAACTGGAACTATGCATACAAGCCATCATACATCACCTCCAGACATGCTAACAAATCCAAATCAGCATATTGATGCACTAGGACACATTATGGTTTTAAACAAGTTAGGATCTCAATTACATTTGAGTTACACAGGCTTAACTGAGTTAAGTCGGGTTGTATGGTTTTGAAGATGTAAAGGTTAGTTTTCATTGAGATTCATTCTGAGCTATGCCAGTTACCATGTACGGAGCATTTAATGAAAACTCAATGGTAAAATATCTTATAAAAGATGAATTGGAAAGGTTATTATTTACAAAGTTTTCAGTTTGCAGAGTGATTCAGAGCCTTAAGTGATTCAAAGTGAATTTTTTTTTGAAATCTTTAAGTTGCAATGTTTTATCAAACCTCCGAGCATTATGGTGTCTACATCTAGCAGCAAGGTTGAGAAAGGATCTAAGATGGTGAGGAATGTTGTCTGCAAACCTCTAAAGTTTAAGCTTCATCCAGCAATTGCAGAGGAGATAGATTTGATGGGAGCTCATTCCCTAATTCCTCTGAAGGTACTTTTGATCAATGACATCTGAGACTTCTATCATTACACCATTCAATAGCTAGATACATTATAAATAAATAAAGCATATGAAAAACTCTGTGAAGCCAGGAATCTAAAGCTAGAACATAAACACCTTGAAGTGAAGGGTTTGACTCATATCATGCATATGCTACAGAACTTTCAAATTAAGTGGATTAGGTTTTTTTTTAGCCGTGTTCACGACATGCATATATGGCTGGAGCAACTAGTGAAGATCACCAAGACAATGGTACACCACGTTACAGGGTATCATATGCTTGACAATTCAAAAGCTATCAAAACCCTACCCCAAGATGACCTAACTAAGAAGACTCTTACTGAGTGGGACAGAAGAGGCATGAGATTAAATGGAGTTATAGACATGGAATTGAATTTTGGGATTCATGTAATTGTGCACAAAATCTACAGTTCTATCCAACCAAACAGCGCACCATGTGAGGTTGTGGACTTGGCATAAAAAGTGGTCAAGAACAACATTTTATTTAACCTTGCCGAGTTGCAGCTCATCCAATTGAATAATAACATGGAAAGAATCCAGACATCAAAGACTGATCCATGTAAGTTTAGTTCACTTTTGGTCTACATATTCTTTTATGTTCAGAATTTTTTCCCTTCTAAAGGCATAGTTGTTTGGAAGAAGGACAGGCCAATAGTTTATCAGATAAATGATTTCATAGAAGAATTAGGAGACAATTTTGAGAGCATCATGGATGCATACTTAGAGGATTTCAGATAGAAGATGCATAATAGATATAGAATTCATAAAAAATTCACAGAAGACTACAAAGATGATGTTTGCTTCCTAGTTGACTGTGATAAAGTATACATTCAGGCAGTCAAACCTAGGGTTGCATGGGTGAAACCTCTTGTATTTTAGGTTAGCGTAGATGAGACAAAAGGCATCATTGAGGCTCTTGTGAATGAGCGTGTTGACCCTAAAGCACCATACTTTGGTACCTATGAAGAATCCAAGAGCAAAATTTCATTGGAAATTGAGATTCCTAAGATCTTTAAAAGAGGAAAGAAGAGGTTAGAGAAGTTTGAAATAAGTATGGCAAGACTTCAGACTCTCTTCCTTCTATCACTAAAAGAAAAGAAGATGAAATTAAGATAGAAGATGATGAAATTGAAAAGGAAGAGGAAGAGATAGAAGTAGAACCTCATAATAAAAAGAAGAAGGTATCCCCCAAGTAGAAAATAAAGATCTCTACCCCTATCATCACTACAATAAGATCTAGAAGGAAACTTATATTTCCTAAGGAAGATGAAGAAGAAGATACAGTCATATTTAAGAAACCCCCACCTACCTTTGAGAAGAAAATTGAAGAACTAAAAGGAGGTAGTGGTATGAGTTCTCTAAAATCATTGAAATATGCTTCAAGAACTAAGGATGAACAGAAGAAGATTGAGGAAGCATTTGTAGAGAAAATGACAAAATGGAAGTATGATCCATCTGAATTGGAGAATCATATGACTGAAGATCTATTCAAATCAATATCTGTCCCCTGGAGAAATGTAGTTCAAACATAAAAATATATTAGGGAACGGACCTTGAAACAAGTCATGCCATCTATGACTAATAAAGAGGTTAAAGAAGCCATGACCAAATATGAGAACAATCACACTCAAAGGTTCAAGAAATTTTAGATATTGAACAAGAGAATAGAGGATTTTTTGCAGGCTGCAACAAAGATATGGAAGATAGTCTTTGAAATGCAAGAAGAAGATAAGGCAGAGGTACCAAGTACAGACCCCAAGGTAAATACTAATGATGTAGAATTACCTGAGGTAGAAACTATTGAAGAATCCAATGCAGAATAGATAGCAGTAGAAGTGATGGACTCCCTACCATAATCACCTATACAGAACATCTTATCTCTGAGAAAGGATAAAACTACATAATCTACATTTGGACTAGTAGGAACCGAGCATCAGGATCTACCTACTAGTTGTCTAAGCCTAACCGAGCCACAAAAGGTCATTGTGAATGTTTCCATAGTGAGAATTGATGCTACATTTGGTGCAAAAAATTTTAATGATCCACTAGATATTGAAGTCAAGGATGATAGTGGAAAAGGTAAGGAAATTGTTCCTTCACCTAATCCCAAGGTCAAAGGAAAAGGGAAGGAAATAGACAGTGATTATATTGATCTTGAGGAAGATATTGTGATTCCAAATTGGGATCTTTCCAACTTGACAGTAGAGAAGATGGATATACTAGGGGACCTATGGAAGAAAAGAGCTACACAACAAAAGCTCCTAGCAAAAAAGAAGAGAAACATAGTGCTAGAGGATATAAAAGGTATATTCCTAGATGCACTAGAAATAGAATTTGATGAGAATGAATCTATTATGGATCAACTTGTTAATATATTCCACAAGTTCAATAAACATTTAAGTGGTCAAGAGAAATCACTGCAAAAGTCAGAAAGGAAGTTTGAGAATAAAGTTCTAGAGAATGTTTCAAGTAAGATTGCAATAGATCAAGTGAAGCTAAACACTCTCATTACCTCTCTAGAAACTACAGTAAATAATGTTGCTTCATTATTTGTAAATTTAAGTGATACTTCCAAATTTACCATGGAAATAAAGACTAAGCTGACAAAGATAAAAACATATTTGAAGGAAAGTGCAAACTAGTTGGCACTTAACCCTAGTTTGAGTTCAACGCATTTTTTAAAGATCAAGTATCTGACAGACATGTAGGAAGAATTACTAAGGGAGGAAGCAAGAACAAGGGAATCCCTTATAGCTATGCAGAGCCAACTCCTTCCACACATGGATGTAATGCAAAAATATATTTCTCATGCCAAGACACTCATACATGACAACAAATTTTCAGTTGCAAAGCTTATGATGGAGTTGTCAGCAGAGATACAGATTGAGTTGCACATCCTGAAGGTATTGCAAGACAATTCAGAAAATACTTTGTCTCAAATTTTGAAGGTACATAGTGATTTCCTATCCTACTTTGGTATTATCTTGTAGATATATTTTTGGCATTTGTGTCAAAAACAAGGGGGAAATTTATTGTATATACATATAAGGAAATACATGTAAAGAAGAGAAGAGAAGAAGAGATATATATATATATATATAGAAAATTTACAAAAACATTTTTGAAAAATTAAAAACAGAGTTAGTTGTAACCGAGTTACGGAGCTGTTGTCAAAACCTGAGCACGTACCCAAGAAGATGGTAAGGGGGAGTTTTGACTCAAAAGTTTGAGCAGTTTTTGGATATGATAAGTGTTTTTGGTCACTAATGCCAAAGGGGGAGATTAATGACCTTATAGAAAGACATGTTTTCAATTAGTGTCAAAACACTTAGTCATCATAGAGTTGATCAAGCCAGTAGCTTGAAGTGCAACGCGAGGAGTTGTAGTGTAACCTGAGCAGTGGCAATGTCGACCGAGGAGACACTGGTAATCAATATTACCCGAGTGATCAATATGACCTGAGTACATAGTGTAGCCCGATTTCCATAGTTTACTATGTTTCCTAAGTGATAGCACATTGCCTGAGTGCGAGTATATCACCCGAGTGGATTACTGGACCCGAGTAACAGTTTTGGGCCAACTTAGTTTATATTGTTTGATATTATTGTATATCATAGAATATGACTTATAGAAGTATTTTAATTGGATAAGATATATATGTAAGGTATTTTTTTATCCAAATGAATGTAAAACAAGTGTGTATGTGAATATGAAGTGGCAGACTGATTGAGAAGGCTACAACAGTATAAGGAACAACAAAGACTCATCCAACACATTCAGGTGATTAGTATTATATCATTGGATCTTATTCAGCAAATCAGAGTCACATAGAAGATCATCTATAGGTTCATCCTAATAGGTGCATCAACAAAAACCTTTAACAAGGTGGACTTAATAGTCCTTTACAAATCTCCTAACAGAGTTGCATACTTAATTGTATTGTACAAAATCCTTTCACAAGGTGGACCTAATAGTCCTTATTGCTTTTAACAGAGTAGGCCATCAGAAGTGGTCAATTGTAAGCTTTAACAGGATAAATTTATGCTACATTAATAAGTCTTGTGGGTACCATCCCCACCCTAGTTTTACTTTCTATTTGGAAGGTTTCTGGGTAACCAAATATTGTGTCAAGTGTTGTGGATGTTTATTACTTTTATGTTTCATTCATGAAATCATATTAGATAATATAATAAAGGATTAAAGAGATTAAGTTTTATTGGTTCCTGATTCACCCCCCACCCCCCCTCTCAGTCACCTAGCCTCAATATATTTCCAACACATATACCTTTATTTTTAGCATCAGAGGGTGAAGTAACATAGTCATCTTTGGAGCTCTTTCCATTACTGGTACTCGTAGACATCTTATTTGGGGTGATATATTTCTTAATCACTAAGGGAGTAGGGGAAGTATAATTATCCTCCTCTATATTCCATCCATCTTTTTCCTTAGGGCCTTTACCTTTTCTAGCACCAGCAGACTTCTTCTTAGGAAATTTTGTTTTTTTATGGAGGGGGGGGGGCTTCATCGTCATCCTCCTTTGTCTCCCAACCCTCCTCACCCCCAAAAAACCTATCCACCCCTTCACCATCAGCAATAGAGAGAAATGTAGAGGGGGAAATAGAAACCCTACATCTAAAGTGCTCATATATCAACAGAATCAAACCTTGGTGTAAAATAGGGTTTTTAGGGTTCTTCTTATGATCTTTAATGTTAGTGTTAAGTGCAAAGAATAAGAAGTAGGGAAACAATATCAAAACCCTATGCCTAAAATTTTTGATAATAAAAAAGATGATAACCATACATCCTAGTAACTCTCCCATCAAGGGTGAAATACTCCATAATATATTTCAAGACTTCTTTCCAAATAAGTTTTTTCTTAGGCTCAAATTAGGAATTATTACCTTTAACCAGAGCCTCCCTTTCTTCCTCTATTTTGGGAAACTTATTCACCACTCTATCTAAAATTTTCCTATCTTTGAAGAAATTGATTCCCTTAAAAGGAAGGCCAATCACTTTCGTTATCATATTTTCATCAATCATGACCTCTTTACCAAACAGATTCAGTGTACCATTCCTCCAATATTGGACAAAGATTATGGTAACCTTCTGATCATATCCATGGATATTTTCTAGGTAGGGGGTAACTCCCCCAATTTTTAGATGATACCAAATTGTGGCATTGTTCTTCCATTCATCACAGCTAGTTGGTTCCACCCTTCACAAATCACCACCCATCTTCACACTAGAAGAACAGAGCTCAGATAGATGAGAATTATAAATTATGCCAAACAAGTGGAAAAAACCCTAATAATCCCAGAAATCTCCTATAAAGCATGTGATTGATCAATATCAATAATTAGCTTCTTCTCTTTCAGACGATCGTCACCTCCGACACTGATTCCAATATTATCATCTATCATTTCCATCATTAATTGTAAGGTTTCCCACTTTTCCATTAATTCGCTCAAATATAAGGAGAGATAACATAGCATTACTCATATTAAACTCCCCTTCCCATGTGTAAATATCCTTAAGGTGAACATCGAGGTTGGTAGTTCATTTTTTTGTTGGTTTGTTCCACAAGAAGAGTTGTAATATTTTATTTCTTGGAAATGTGGATTGTGTTGGTCTATTTATTACTCAATTATTTATCTTTCATGGATCATCCTATTTTTCTCTATAATTGTGTTTAAATTTGAGTTAAGATTTTTTTTTTAGGTCTCACCATGGTCTGTGAAGATTTGAACTAAATTGTGTGTTTTGAATTATGTTTTTGGATTTATTGGTTATGTACTTCATTGTTCATCTACAAGTTATATTTTATGTCAAATTTGGATGATGTTTTTTTGCATTTGAAGCATTTGAAGATGCTTATAAAAATGTGTCAAGTTGTATTTGGGTCCCTTCTATCTCATGAAGTGGAACACAATCACCATAATTGAACTTGGAGGTTGTCTAGTTGAAATTGTATTTGTTCTGTTTAGCCAACCTAATTAAGGATTTTTTGAAGAAGTCGATAAATATATATATATATATATATATATATATATATGATCATTTTATTGTGTTAGCATGTGGATTAAAAATATGAATAATGTGTAAGAGTATGTGTTGAAGAGAACTAAAGATCAGTTTGTTTGATGTTCTTTCATGGTCATGTTTTTTAGTATGTCAAAAATTGAGACAGTGGATGTGTGTGTTTTGTTTTTCATGAAGTTAGTCACTTAAAATAGTGATTAAAGGATAGGCTCATGCTTGGATATGTTTTTCAGGTGTTTTTTTGAAGGATTTTTTATTTCAATTCATATTTTTCTTGTATATAAGTGGAAGACAATGTGTCCTTGGTACTTTTTTACAAATCTATATCTTTCCCTAAGGCAGTGAGCTTTATCTTGCAAGTCCTATATATCTTTCCATGAGGTAGTGAGTCTCAACTTATAAGTCCCTAGTATATTTCCCTAAGGTTTTGCACCTTATTCTGTAAGTTAAATCAATAGCAATGAGTTTTCTTGGCCTTGAGCCTAATGAGTTGGATTTCACCATGATTTTTCCTTCATCAGGTTTTCCACATAAAAATGTGGCGTTCATGTTTATGTTGTTCATTTTTTATCTTTATTTTTTGTTATGTTGATTAAAGTTAATTAGTGTGTATTTAATTTTAAAACTTATTAAGTATATGTACAAGGCCTATTCACCCCCCACTCACTCTTGGGGTCTATTTACCATTGTTGACCAAAGTGTAAGAAAAAACAATAGGAGAGTCAAAATAAGTTTTATCTCTTGAAAAGTAGAATAATCAACTCCAAGGTTTATGGAGACTGGTTCCCAACCATGTGGGTAGTTCAATTGGAACAATATGTATGTTTCATGAGGGACCTTTGATACTAAATTAGAGATATATATATCTTGTGAAAAAATGTTATTTTTCTATTTTAACTTCACTTTTTTTAGATTTTTAAAGGTATAACCCGCAATAAAATAAATTTGTAAACTAACTTTCTAACCTACACTAACCATTACATCAAAAATAAATTGCAAAATACATAAGAGAATGCAAGAAATAAACAATAAAATTTCAATTAATTGTGCAATGACCCATCAAATGAGAACTTGTTGGTGTAGATGGTTGGATTGTATCATTAAAACTATGCAAATATGAATTAGAAACCCAAAACTCATATAAACATAATGTAATCACCAAATGAAACTATAAAAACACATGATTTCTCATATTTTATCATAGCATACAATCATTAGCCATGCACACATGTGATAAAAAATATTCCTTAGCATCCATGAAGAAATGTGATCTAATCCTTTGATCAAACTCAATAAATCATATGAATATAAAGATAAATATCATCTACTAAGTCAATTGAAAACTTAGCAATACATAAGTAGCTTTGAATCTATTTTTATTTCAAATTCACTAAGTCAATAGTACATACGCATTGAAATTAAAGCACCACTTATATCTTGTATTTACTAAAATAATTTTCAACCTCTATTACAATTAAACCATGGGGTGAAATAGTTTTTCAAATACAACAATGTCAAACCCATAAATAAGGTTCGTTGGCATAATTTTGGGTCAAAATAAAATGAAAAATATATATTAAAATGATAATTCTAATTATCCTAAACTAAATTATAGTGCTTGGATTACTCATGCTTTCAGTTTATTGACATGTTGGGAAATTTATTTATCCAAAACATGTCTTAAAATATCAAAAATAACTAAATATTCTAGTGGTACAACTGTAGCTCAGACCATGTTACACTTTTGGGAAATTTTTGGGGGCCCACTACTTTATAAATGATCTAGTTCCATTGTTTCTTGACCATTAGATATTCTCAAATCTCTTCTATACAAAAATTATCCAAGTTTGAACCCCAAAATTCCATGATTAATCACTATTGTAACTAGTTCAAACTTTGCACTTATCAACAACTTCCAAACTTGTACAAAAATCAACAAAACTTATAAACCTTTATATACATGGGTTACTTTCTCTAGGATTTCTTGATTGAATTCTCTTATAGATTTAGTGAGCTCCTCTATATTAGGATTTTTCATATACTTTAGTTTGACTTCCTAATTTTTCCGGAATGTTTTCAATTTATTATTTTTATCCATGCAGTGAGGAAGCTCCTTCATATTTTGTAATTCATAATTTATAACCACAATCTAATATATATAATATTTATTACATTCCAAATAGAGGTCATCTTTGAACTCCTACACTATGTCATCTATGCTCTATAATTTTTCTTTAATTTCTCAAAATGTACAAGAGATTTCTTTTTAAAAAATTCTCAATAGACTAAAGAAAATTATTGGTTTCTTCTCCCTATTTTATGATCATATCATTTATCTTCATATGTGTCTTGATCAGAAAATTTCTTGTCTACAACTATTCCATGGGAATCCTTACATCCTCAAGTTCAAACACTATTAACTTAAGGAGCTTATCAAGTTGGTGGACTTAATGATTCCAAACAGGGTTATAGTCATCCCACATAAAATTAATTCATCTATTCATATACCTATTTCTTCTCCAATTATTATATTGTACAAAGTTTTTAGTTTCCCATCTATGAATTGATATAAGCTCATGTTCTTCATATTACTTATTCTCCCAAAACATCAACATCATTTCTCCATTGTAATTTTTCCAATATAGAAGTATATGAACCTAAAAATATATATATACCTTCCTTTTGTTAGATCTAAAGAATCACACACACAACTGAGAGGGGGAGTGAATCATTTGTGCCAAAACTAAAAAATAACTTTTACCAACTTGCAAACTCTAATCCTAGATCTAAATGATAAACATGAAAGAAAGATCTCAACATAATAGAGACATATAACACCAAGATTTTTGATGCGGAAACCCTGTTAGAGGAGAAACCATAGTGGGATGGAGCTCACATGATGAGTGCACTTAGTAGTAAATATTATACCCTTTTAGGAGTATTACAAAAGGGGAATGCACATGCATTCAAGCACACTACCTAGATCCCACTACTCAAACACAATTACAACAAGGCTCACTTCCTTACAACACAATCTAATTACAGATCAAGAAGGACTTGCATTCCAAACACACAAACTAGCTAATAGAATTGTTTATGCCAAAATAGTTCCAATGAAGTACAAAAAATTTCTACCTCAACTACAAATTCTACTCATACCTCTTCTATCAGGTATCCCACATTGTATTTCACCTTCACACACTCTAGCCACGTCTAGCACACCTTTGCGACTTCAAATGATTATATATATACATATTATATCAATACATTTCAAGTAGGTTATCCAGGGACCTAATTGTAAACAAATAATAAATTACAATTCAATCCTCAATACGATCTATTGAATGTTGGCATGGATATTACAATTATCCATATCAACATCCTCAAACATGCTCAGATCCACCAATCACACTCTAAACCTTTGTAGAACATTACATCATCAGGTCAACTAAGACCAAATGAAGAACACCAACACATTACATGAAAATCATGCAACTCAATCACTTCAACCAATGTAAGACAACAACATGATCAAGAAACATCAACAAGAAATGTTAAGTACCTCAATAACCTTAGCATTAACATGAACTCGAGATCCAAATCCATCTCTGCACTATCCATTAGCAACAATATCTACAACCTATGCTACTCAAGAAATATAGCTTTATACTAACCAAATCATGAACCACTTGAGTTCAGGACATGTATGCATGTCCCAAACTCACTACCAAGTTAGCAACCAAAAACTCTTCAACACTGATCCATACCGATCCAAAAATTGAAACTTTGTCTCTTCTTGAATAACCAAAATACCAGTTCCTGATAAATTAGTCTTAACTCTCTCAAATCATCATGCCAATAGCTGTGAAGTAGCATGCATCAGCTACAGACATCTCAAAACACAACTATAGGATCGTAACTGCAGATCTTCTATGTAGTATTTATACCAAGCAATTCAACCTTACTAAACTTAACAGGAACTTTGTCTTCAATAAGAGAACTATGTTAACATTAATTACAAAACATTAATGCCAACATATATGAATAATCTGACCAACATCTCAGAAACATCCAATACCTTTAATTTTACTTACAAACTTGAATAAAGGGTTGAAGGATCCATAGGTCCTATCAAATTATTTACATACTTCTTGATATCATTAATTTGGGTTTCAAGTTTTTCTTTTTCATTCTCATCCTTATTTATTCATTTGAATATAGCTACAATAGCCTCTTTTAGAAGGTTATTTTCAACCTCCCTTGTGAATACTCCTAGGTCTACCACTTACATCTACTAATCATCCTCTTGCATATATTCTTCATATATATATATA
>MU227659.1:2076840-2096490 GCA_018584345.1 Thuja plicata
TATATATATATATATATATATATAATTGGAAAAATAAGTACTGAGATTGGGGTGAATCAGAACTAATAAAACTTTCATACTTCTTCAAATACCTTCGAATAACAACAAAATAAACTTCCACACTAAGTATCATAGATTTGTAAGTGTAAATTATAAGTACAATGAATGAAAATAACAACATATTCACTCACATAACACTTAGATTTTTATCATGGAAACCCTAATTCAAAGGGAAAAACCATAGTGGGGATGACACCCATAATATTCTCGTTGTAGTAGAAAAGATTTCTTTGTTAGAAGCTTACAATCGTCACTTTCTAAGTGACTCACCCTATTAGGAGTGATTGATACCATTTTAGAAGTATCTGAAGTCCTATTAAAAACTACCTTGTTAAAGGATTTAATCCCACTATTACAGTGTTCACCCTGTTAAGGGATTTACAATAAAAGTCTTATTAGAGACTACCCTATTTTAAGGGATTTAAGATTTTTGAAACTAATTGACCTGTGTAATACACTTCAAAAGGCTAATCAAATCCTTTTATGCTTTGTCATGTCTCTAAACTCTGTTCTAATTCCTTTGTAATCTTCTCTTCAATTGTTGTCCAAGATCTTAACATTTCATCATCATTTTATTCAATTCCTTTAATACATCATAATAATTTTTTGTTTACATCAGCTATCCTCTTATAGTATTTTACCTTTGATCCCAAACCTAATTAGGGTTTCAGTTTCACTCCAAAATTTCTTTATCATACACACTTCTCTCCAATGTGAAATAGTTCTTCAATATTATTGGTCCAAAATGTGCCTTAAATTTATAGCCAGATATGTACACAACTACCAATAAATTGACTTATTCAATTTTTGAAATAGTGTACTATATTTTTCATTTTGTTTAGATTCAATGAATCTTGCTCCGTCATAACCACTTTTGACAATCATTCAAAATTGGTATTTAACCTTTACCTTTTACCTGTTCACTGAACTGACCACTTGGTAGTATCTTTACTAATGTCCTTTACCGGTATGACTAAAGTAGAGTGGTCACAAATCTTAGTTCGTCTTTAGTCTCTGAACCTTCCAATATACCCATAGTAAATGTGACTTCTTCCATCGATTTAACCTCCACCTATTCTCTTATTCACATGTTTGTCTGATCATCTATTCCACTTAACTTGTAGTTACCGGTTGAGAAAACTATTTATCGATTTGTATAAGTACTTCATGTGCTTATACAAAATTTACTTACCTATGTACTTGATTTCCAGCAATGACAACAATACCTTTATGTGATCATCATCAATGTCTGATCTCAGCATTCTGATATCATCATTCTCCCCCTTTGGCATTGATCAAAAAAACTTATATACACTATACATTATATACTCCCCCTATTGATCTATATACACATTCCCCCTTTTTTGAAAATAATCGCAAAAATTATGATAAAAAATGTACCTTTACAATTTGTCAAATATAGTCTTGAAGTGTACATTTGATGTACCAAGAAACCACTCCCATGACTCTTTTAGTATTGTTAGGGAAATTTGTGTTGGAATAATGTATGGAAATTAAGGACTGAGAGGAGGGGTGAATCAGTACTTATAAAACTTTTAACTTAATACCTTAACTGATTAACCATAAACTTGTTGTTCTTTTATTACCGACTCATTTGCATTGAAATGAAAATAATGTAAAGTATATAATTGAAAAAATTAAACCCATGGCAAATAAACTGATAACATGATGATTTGGTTACATATAAATCCTTGGTTACATACAAAACTACGATGGGGATGACACCCACAAATTACACTAAAACTGTAGTATGAAAGGTGATGACCTTATGGAAAGACATGTTGTCAATTAGTGCCAAAACACTTAGTCATCACAGAGTTGACCAAGCTAGTAGCGTGAAGTAACACCTTAGTACACAGTGTAGCCTGAGTGCCAGAGTTTATTATGTTTCCTGAGTCACACCATATTGCCCGAGTGCCAGTATATCACCCAATTGGTTTACTAGACCCAAGTAACAGTTTTGGGATGAATTTTTATATATTATTTGATATTATTGTATATCATTGAAGCTAACTTACAGGACTATTTGATTTGCATAAAATATATATGTGAGATATTTTGTTTATCCAAATATATGAAAAACAAGTGTGTATGTGAATATGAAGTGGCAGACTTATTGTGAAGGCTACAGAAATATAAGGAATAGAAGAGATTCATCCATTACATTCAGGTGATTGGTATCATATCATTGGATCTTATTCAGAAAATCAAATTTGCATAGAAGATCATCTACTGGTTCATCCTAATAGGTGCATCAGCAAAATCCTTTAACAAGGTGGACCTAACAGTCCTTTACAAATCTCCTAACAGAGTTGCATACTTAATTGTATTGTACAAAATCCTTTCACAAGGTGGACCTAACCATCCTTATTTCTCCTAACAAAACAATCCATCAAAAGTGGTCAATTGTAAGCTTTAACAAGATAAATTTATACTGCAGTAATAAATCTTGTGGGCACCATCCCCACCCCATTTTTACTTTCTATTTGGAAGGTTTTTGGGTAACCAAATATTGTGTCAAGTGTTGTGGATGTTTATTACTTTTATGTTTCATTCATATAATCATATTAGATAATCTAATAAAGGATTAAAGAGATTAAGTTTTATTGGTTCCTAATTCACCCCCCNTTCCCCCCCCCCCCCCCCCCCCCACTCAGTCACCTAGCCTCATTATATTTCCAATAATTGCTATCAGAGCTAAAGGTTCTCTTAACAGAAGTTTAATAGCTTGAGCAAAGATCAGAGGCAATGGAAATATACATAATGGAGAAATCCATTGAAAATGAAAAGATAGATCTACAAGTGGCCATGGATCATATCAGAAAAATCAAGGAGCAACTCTCTCTTTCCTTGAAAAGGAGAAAATATTTAGCAGTGCAGATGAATGACAAAAGTTACATAGAAGAAAGAATTGAAGACTTATGCAAAGAAAGAAGTTTCGAAGAAGAATTTGCAGCAATTGAAGACCTACTTGTAAAGAATCTCAACTTACATGAAGAAGTTAGAAAGTTGAAAAGAGAACAAGAAATTTATTCAATCAGAATATGTCAAGTCATGAAACAAAATAATCAAGCAGAAAATGACTGAGAAATGGCACAAGAAGATAAAAGATTGCTAAATACAAGATTAGAAAAAAAAGAAAATGAAATCCATCATTTGTCACTTCAGAAGCATATTGAGGAAGCAGTTGTAGATAAAATGACAAGATGGAAGCATGATCCATCTAAATTGAATAATCATATGACTGAAGCTCTATTCAAAGAAATATCTATCCCCTGGAGAAATGCAGTTCAAATAGAAAAATATATTAGGGAACAGACCTTGAAGGAAATCATGCCATCTATGACTAATAAAGAGGTTAAAGAGGCCATGACCAAATATGAGAACAATCACACTCCAAGGTTCGGGACCTTTCAGATATTGAACAAGAGAATAGAGGATGTTGTGTAGACCGCAACAAAGATATGGAAGACAAACTTTGAAATCAAGGAAGAAGATAAGGCAGAGGTACCGAGTACAGACCCCAAGGTAAAGACTAATGATGTAGAATTACATGAGGTGGAAAATATTGAAGAATCCAATGCATAATAGACAAAAGTAGAAGTGATGGCATCCTTTCCCTAACATCCTATCTCCGATCAAGGATAAAACTATAGAATTTGCATCTAGACTAGTAGGAACCAAGCATCAGGCTCCACCTACTACTGGGCTAATCCTAATCAAGTCACAGAAGGCCACTATGAATGTTTCCACAATGATAATTGATGCTACAGTTGGTGCAGAAAAATTTAATGATCCACTGGATACTGAAGTCAAGGATGATAGTGGAAAAGGTAAGGAAATTTTTCCTTCACCTAATCCCAAGGTCAAAGGAAAAGGGAAGGAAATAGATACTAATTATATTGATCTTGAGGAAGATATTGTGATTCCAAATTGGGATCTTTCCAACTTGACAGTAGAGAAAATGGATATACTAGGGGAGCTATGGAATAAAATAGCTACACAACAAAAGCTCTGAGCAGAAAAGAAGAGAAATAAAGTGCTAGAGGACATAAAAGGTATATTCCTAAATGCACTAGAAATAGAAGTTGATGAGAATGACTCTATTATGGATCAACTTGTTAATATAGTCCACAAGTTTAATAAAGATTTAAGTGGTCAAGAGAAACTACTGCAGAAGGTAGAAAGGAAGTTTGAAAATAAATTTCTAGAGAATGTTGGAAGTAAGATTGCAATGGATCAAGTGAAGCTAAACACTCTCATTAGCTCTCTAGAAACTACAGTAAATAACGTTGTTTCATTATTTGTAAAGTTGAGTGATACTTCCAAATTTACCATGGAAATCAAGACCAAGCTGACAAAGATAGATACAGATTTGAAGGAAAGTGTGAACTAGTTGGCACTTAACCCAAGTTTTAGTTTAGCACATTTTGTGAAGATCAAGTATCTGATAGACATGCAGGTAGAATTACTAAGGGAAAAAGCAAGAACAATGGAATCCCATACAGATATGTAGAGCCAAATCCTTCCACACATGGATGTAATTCATAAACATATTTCTCATGCTAAGACACTCATACATGACAACAACTTTTCAATTTCAGAGCTTATGGTGGAGTTTTCACCAGAGATACAGATTGAGTTGCACATCCTCAAGGTGTTGCAAGACAATTGGGACAATACTTTGTGTGAAATTTTGAAGGTACGTAGTGATTTCCTATCCTACTTTGGTATTACCATGTAGATATATTTTTGGAATTTGTGTCAAAAACAAGGGGAAAAATTATTGTATATACATATAAGGAAATACATGTACAGAAGAGAAGAGAAGAAGTGATGTATACATAGCAAAGTTACAAAAAAAAATTGAAAAATCAAAAATAGAGTCAGTTGTAACCGAGTTACAGAGTTGTTTTCAAAACCTAAGAAAGTACCCAAGCAGATGGTAAGGAGGATTTTTGACTCAGACGTTTGAGCAGTTTTTGGGCATGATAAGTGTTTTTGGTCACTAATGTCAAAGGGGGAGATTGATGACCTTATGGAAAGACATGTTGTCAATTAGTGCCAAAACACTTAGTCATCACAGAGTTGACCTAGCTAGCAGCTTGAAGTGCAACCCAAGTACACAATGTAGCCCGAGTGCCATAGTTTACTATGTTTCCCGAGTGACAGCATATTGCCCGAGTGCTAGTATATCACTTGAGTGGATTACTGGACCCAAGTAACAGTTTTGGGCTGACTTTGTATATATTGTTTGATATTATTGTATATCATTGAAGATGAATTATAGAATTATTTTATTTGGATAAGATATATATGTAAGGTATTTTATTTATCCAAATATATGAAAAACAAGTGTGTATGCAAATATGAAGTGGCAGACTGATTGAGAAGGCTACAGCAGTATAAGGAACAACAGAGACTTATCCATCACATTTAGGTGATTAGTATTATATCATTGGATCTTATTCAGAAAATTAGAGTTGCATAGAAGATCATCTACTAGTTCATCCTAACAAGTGCATCATCAAAATCCTTTAACAAGGTGGACTTAACTGTCCTTTACAAATCTCCAAACAAAGTTGCATACTTAATTGTATTGTAAAAAATCCTTTCACAAGGTGGACCTAACCATCCTTATTTCTCCTAACAGGGAAAGCCATCAGAAGTGTTCAATTGTAAGCTTTAACAGGCTAAATTTATACTACAATAATAAATCTTGTGGGCACCATCCCCACCCCATTTTTACTTTCTATTTGGAAGGTTTCTGGGTAACCAAATATTGTGTCAAGTGTTGTGGATGTTTATTACTTTTTTGTTTCATTCATGCAATCAGATTAGATTATCCAATAAAGGATTAAAGAGATTAAGTTTTATTGGTTCCTAATTCACCTCCCCCCTCTCAGTCACCCAGCCTCAATATATTTCCAACAAAAGGTTTATCGGTTAGAGCTACAAAGGTTTGCTACTTCTGATAGCTTACTCGGTTAAGAGTATACAAGACTTATTAGGTCTACTTGATTAAAGGATTTTAAAATCTCTACACTTAGAGATGTACCCGGTTACAGGATTTAAAATAGCAAGATCTATTACCATCTACCTGGTGTTGGGATTTAACCTTCACAATACAATAGTACTTAAACTATGAAATGTTTGTTATAATTTTCATTAAATAAAATGTTGTTTCAGACTCTGTGTGCTCTTATATGTGTTACCTTAATTTAGATCTTTGTAACACTTCATTGTTCTTCTCTATTGTAGCTAAATCTACCCATTATTTTTCTTCTCTATGTTGTTCACCTCAATAATTCAATAACAGCATTAACTCCTTCATTAACAACAACTCCATCAACATCAATAGAAAATTCATCTTGGGAATTCATCCTTAATAAATATGAAGTTTTGACCTCTTAATCTTGTTAGTTAGTTGCCAAACAATTATCCTAGAGTGTTCGATCTTCTTTCTCACTCAGTGACCATGTCACTTTTACCTCGGTATTTGGTGTTTTTCTTGGAAATATAAAACTCCCATTAACCGTTTGATCTATGCCTTAGATCTTCATCTTGAATTATCTTGATCATTGATCGTGTAACTAATTGTTATTAATACTTGTAGCAATGTAATTAATGTAGTAAAATTGCATTAAATGTGTCCTTATCACTTTTTGAATTAACTGTCTGGCTCGGTTACATATTCCTTCTAACTCAGTTGAGTGATCTCTCGATGCTTGGTAACTAGTAACTCGGTGTACTATATCCACTTGGTAACAAAATATGCTCAGTATACTTAGTTCTCACTTCTTTGCTTTACCGACTACATAATGCTTTATGTCTTAATCGACTGCCTCAATGTGAATTACTGACTAGTCTTTTATAAAACTTTCTCTATTAACCAAATGTGTTCTCCGTGAACTGTGACTTTGACAAAAATAATGAAAAAAAAAAAACCTACAGAGGTAACAATCTCCCCCTTTAACATTAGTTGGGCATTTTTGACAAAAATATTCAAAGTCATCAAAATATATATAACTCCACCTCGGTAGTTACTCCCTATACACTTTTCATCTCCTCTTTTTGTATTTTCACATATACGACTGTTTTTTTTTTAACTCATATATCTCCCTTTATCTCTTATACATAATATATCCCCTATAAATATCCATAATATATCCCCCTTTTTTGACAAAAACTGCTACAACTATAGTATAATTTCACAAAAGATATTTAAACCTTTGTTTAATACTTGACAATACAGTCTCCCAAGTGTCTCGAAGAGTCTGTAAGATCACAATCTTCTTGGATATATCTGCAGCAATGCCAATAAGATCGTCCATTGTACTTACAGCTGGAAAGTTGACTGGGTCTTTGGCCTCCTTTAGCTAGTTCTGCATCGATCGGATGTGGGGTATGAGAAATTCTTTAAGTTCAATCAATTCCAAATAGATCTTATTCTCCTCCTGCTTCAATGAAGCTTGAACTGCCAGTAGTTCTTGTACTATACAATAAAATGTCTAGATGATCTAGTCTCGGTCGATATAGCCTTTAGGTGTTCTGTCAGTGCTTTCTCAACTTTAGTTTCCTTATGTCTGATATCTTGGGTACAATGTGAAAGAATACAATATTTTTGAAATAATGAAATAATAGAAGTTAAACAATTTTTAATTTCTTCACATGACTCAGATAGAGTGATCTTATCCACTTCACTTTCTTGAAGTATTCCTTCCATCATTTTGTGTTCCATCTTGTCTTGGTGTATTTGCATCATGTATTCAGACATATCAAGATTCGTTCCTTTGATCTACTTGACCAATTCTCCAACTTGGTTCAGTAAATTCTTTGTTTCATCAATTTTGGCCTCAAGAACAATGGTAGAAAAAATTTCCTTAACATCTTCAAGTATTGTATCTTTGTTCCTCTTTGCAATCACCTTACTCTGAGTTGTCTATAGAGATACCAATTCTAAATATTTTATTAAGTCCTTATGCTTCATAGTGTTTTCGATTGAGGTTAAAACAATTTTTGAAGGGAACAATAACCCTGTACAAAAGGTGCTAAAGATAAGAAGGAAACAACACTACAAAAAGTGAACAGACAACAAAAAACAATAGTTGGGGGTAAAAGATGGATACATTAAAAATTCCCCACAACACTTACAACCATCCAAAAGATGAAACCCAGACAAAAATATTACCAGCCTCAAAACACCATTAAGTCTGTTTTTCCATAATCTCAGCAGAGTCAGCCATCACAATCTTATATTTTTCAATAGCCTCTCTGAGATCTTTTATTTCCTTTGTGCTACCCGATTTCACCTTTTTTGCACTCTCCCTAGTATGATTCCCTGGGCCAGAAATGATGGGGTCTATATCAGTATCATCATCCACTGTAATGGGAGTAGTGTTCCCATCCAACATTGAGAGAAGTGCCCTTAAGTTGTTATCAGTCACCTTCATGCCCTCATAGTTATTTTTCATCATATGGCTGAGAGTATCTTCAATACCCTAAATGTGACTTTCAGTCATATACTGGTGGAAATTAACCACTGCATTAATCCTAAGTTCAAGATTCTCCACTAGTATTTTATCTGCTTCTTCCTCCTGGGTTTGATTGTCCTTAGTAGCCTTAGTCACAAGTTCGGCAAGTAGAATAGAAATATTATTCACTCTATCTTGGAGATCATCATACTTACCATTGATGTCTCTGATTTCATCAAGAAGCCAGAAGTTCAGCTGATAGTCCATATCAGCCTGCTCTTTAAATACCTGCATAAACCTTGTAGGTTCTTGACTTTTCTCAGTCTCATTTTCATGGCTACCACTAGATTTCTCATTTTCCTTTTTTTCTTTCCCCTCTTTTTTATTACCCTCTAATTTTTTAGAGGTATCCCTGGAAATCTTACCCTCATTAGACTGAGACTCAGCAAAATTCACCAGAATAGGATTATTGTAGGGATTAACCTTCTCTTTAGTTTTCAAGCTTGACTCACTATTCTTCTTCTCAGGGGTTTTAGTTTGCACCTCACTTTGGGTACTAGGCTCTTTCGGTGTCTTGTTTCCTTCCTATCCTTCCATTTCCATGTCCTCAGAATTGTCTTTGTTGTCATTGTCCATCTCCTTAGAGGAGCCAGTGATACCTTGCTCTAGAGATTCAGTATCCTCCCCTATTTCCATAGTGTTAAGATTGACTTGGGGAATAATAATTTGTTGATATAAGTCGATTGGATTCCTCTTCTTTGATTTCTTCTTGCCTCCCAAAATACTTTCACTAGTAGAAAGTTTTGAATATGATGCCTTTCTTACATCGGGTGACTCGGTATGAGTCCCAATAGTTCTCTCTCCAATTTTTTATTCTACCTTATGTTCCTCATGTATTTCTTCCTCTTTCTTCTCATCTACTTTATCATTCAGATTGTATTCCTATAACTTTTCTTTCCATGTATCATTTGTTGTGTCGGTAGGTACAATGTTCTATTGCTGACCATCAGTGTCAGTTGTCTTTCCTTGCTTGATCTCGATGGTCTGAGTTCCTTCTACCTTTTCTTTCTCTTTCTCTATCTCAATTTCCTTGGGTTCTTCTTATGTAGTGTCAGTTGCAGTATATGATTGTTTAGTGTAACTGAGAACTTGTGTCAATATTGGTTCATGACTCTGTAATGGATCTAAATCAATATCCATACACTCAGTTTCAGGAACTTGAGTGTCCATGATATCCTCATCTTTCTATTAATCTTCTGTAGGGTCCACTTCTTTTGTTATATCTTCAATAATTATCTCTCCTTCGTCTACAGTTAGATCAATTGGCTCTATATCGGTAGTGTTTTGATTTACTTTATTACTCATTATTCCTTGTTGACTTGTCTCTACTTATCCATGCTTGGTATTATCTAATTTTTATACCTTTATCCACTTTATTTCTATCTCCTTTTCTACAGATTCCATATCTCCAGTCATTATCCTGAGCGCTCTTCCCTTAACAATGAGATCTTTAATGCTTCTTTGATCTCTGATGGTTCTAGGTCAAGAATAGTGTGAATAATGACCTTTCTCTCATTTTCTTTTTAGCATTCATAGCATATTTCCATCTTGGAGAAACTATATCATATAACTCTTGTGGTATATGATTACCAAGTTCAATTGGTGTGACTCGGTAGTTCAGTAGTGTTGATACCATAGCATCTTAAATGTTCTTCTTGTCTTCATCGTTCCTTTTCTCATACTTGGTCTGCCTGAATCCTACAAATCCTCCATATTTCTTTAATGATTCAATAAATTCACCTAGACTCTTTGGTACATTTACCAAACTTTCTATAAGAACAGACTTATCTTCCTTGTCGGATTCTGTCTCACTTCCCTTTCCAAGATTAAATCTTTTTCTAGTGTTTACAACTTGCCTTCCTCCTCTAGTTCTTGCATATGTTCTACCTTTTGGTTGAACTATCTTAGTTATAGCCTTCTCTTTTGATTGTAAAGATGATCTAGTGTTTCTTTTTCTTCCATTAGTACTCTATGAGGGTACTATTACCAGTTGCTTGTCAAGTACAAAAATAGCTTTTGCATTACCAGTTTCATCTTCTCCTAGAGTCTTTGACAAATTGTCAATCATCTTCTCTATTTTCCTTATTATCTTAGGTATAACAATGTTGTGCTTTCTTTTCTCTTTAACTTTTTCATAAGTGTCATATCTCAGAGGTTTAGGATCAATGGGTTGTGCCAGTAGGGCTTCTATCTTTTTTGAGGCTTCATCAATGTTCATCTCATATCCCATAGGTTCTATCCATTCTACTCTCAGTTCAACTACCTTGGCTAAACATTCATGAGTATCAAATTCAAAACAAATTTTGTCTTGATATTTTGCAATCAGTTGTGGTAGAATTTTGTACCTCTTGTGCATTCTACTTGAAAATTTGCAAAATAATCAGCCATAATAGTGTCAAAGTTATCACCTAAACTCTCTATGCACTCAATGATATGGTATATGATCAGTATGTCTATCTTCCATACTATATCACCAATCGAAGGGAAAGGGTTATGAAAATAGAAGAATATACATACCAATATTGAACTAAAATTTAAAGTATTAGTCTTTTCTTTCCAAATAGTATTCATGTTGTCATCCAGTTGCTTCAGAAAAATCTCACAAACATCAATCTCTAGTCCCTTCTTCACAATTTTGTATGATAAGTCCACAATACTAAAAGGTATGTTGTCTTCTCTGATCATTGAAATAATTGGTATGATAGAATTTTTCATGCATACCTCAGCTCAAGGTCTTCAATAGTAGATATTTGCATGCCTCTGCCATCCCAAAGTACCTTTGTAAACTCAGTAAGTTTACCTCTTTCAATTTTTTTCATGGCCTTGAGTCTATCATTAATAGGTAATCCATTAATGAGATGTAAAACATCATTTGTAATTTTTATTGGTCCATCCAACCACATGGTCTGCATGTGTACTTGGATGAGTACCATTCTCACCCAGTTGAGTTTGAATACCTTTAGTAGGTTCATTATGTGGGTCAGATGCTTTGCTTCCAGGTGAGTGTGCTCGTCCTTCAATTTCTTGTTAACACATAATTTTTTGAATGATTCTTTAATTTCTTCTTGACAAAGATCTTCAATTTTTCAATTTATAAAAGTATACACATCATCATTTAGAATTACTTGTGGAGGGGTAGATTATAGTACTCCCTTCATATATTTTTATAATGCTATCAGTGGGGGAATCTTGTGCATAGAAGTAACAAATTTTGTATCCTTAACCAATGTGGATCTCTGGACTCTCAGTGTCATAACTTCTCAATATAGGTTAAATATGAACTAGGGTATCCTCAACTTGATATTACTTCACAAATGTAGCTAGGTAATATAAAGTAGCTATAAATTATCTCAAAATGCTCTTAAATTAATTCAGAAATACCTTCTTGTATCATTCAGTGAATGCCAGAAATGATCACCTGCAATGTGCTCAAATGCTCTTGTAAACGATAAGTTCAAATGAACTACAAACTGCCCTATTTATAGATTTCCCTCTATTAGGGTTTCAACCGGCTATTAGGTTTTGCAATAAATGCTTTGTTGAGTCCATTTTGTCTTATTCACCAACTATATAGTGACTTCACTTAACTGAATAAAACAAAATAACTACACACAATACTTCAAACTCACAACTTATCCAAATGCATCTTAATATGCTAATATCGATCTCAAATCTAATACTTCAGAACTAAAATAAGATTTTCAATAGGTTTTCAGTCCCTACATACCTCACACCAATTAGGTGGAGCTTGGTTCAACCAACTTGGTAGAGATGGTGCATTCTATGCTTCCAGATGACGTCCCTTCATCCTGAGTCTTTTTTCTCCATGTCTTGTTCATTTGATCTCAGATTTCCTGAATAGTAGTAGGAGCTTTTACTTTAGATTCATCTCTTCTTAGTGCATCACCTCAGTCTCTACAATTCCTCGCAAGGTGTCCCACCTTATGACTGTTAAAACATGTCATGCCAGGAGTTCTCCAAGCTCTTCTGTTGTTCCTTCCATGCATCAACATATAGTTTGCAGCAATGTGTCCATACCTTCCATAGGATAAACATGAGATTCTTGTGTTATAGTCTCATGGTATAGAAATACCTTCTCGGTTGGTTTAAGCATTCTCTTAGTTAGGCTTCCAGTTATCATTCTTTTTTATTTATTTTGCATTCTTCAGCGTTGTGTCCAAACGTGTTACAATTCTTCTAGTATCCATCAAACATAGATTTCCTTGTATTTTTTACCAAATTAGTTTTGCATTCAAATGCTTGATGTCCATACCTATTGCATCAAAAAAAATAATCATCAAACTTAGGTATACTCAGTTATTTACCTTTCCTACTCCTACAGACATTAGCAATATGTCCAGGCTTCCCATAATAATTTCAACTTTTCTTCTTTTGTCTCAGTGAGGATGCATTACTTTCATCTCTTTGTGCTTTTGATGATTCTCCTTTCTTGATGGTGA
The DNA here is from genome assembly GCA_018584345.1 of Thuja plicata. Lineage (NCBI taxonomy): Eukaryota > Viridiplantae > Streptophyta > Pinopsida > Cupressales > Cupressaceae > Thuja > Thuja plicata. The sequence continues at coordinate 2,089,916 of MU227659.1, forward strand.
TTTCCTCTTTGTATCTAATGCCTATTTTTTCATTTCTTTATTTCTGATTCTTGAATTATTGACCTAGAGATTTTATTTCTTCTTCATTTATTTTTAGTATTGCATTTGTATCTTTCTCAGCTTTCAATCTTTGTTCCATTCTTTCAATTTCAGCTTTCAATGCTTGATTCTCAAATTATTTTCTAGTGTTGTCTTGATTTTCACTCAGAAGTTGATAGGCCATGCCATAGTGAACTTGTGTCATTCTCATGATCTCATTATCTATTTCCAATAGCTTCATCTCAAATTGTCATTTTTCATCTTCTACCATTTTCTTTTCATCTTCAGCAATCCTTTTTCCTTCAATCAATTTGGTCATCCTTATCATGTTGGTTTTAAGATCTATCTTCATTAGGTCCACTTGTTGGGTAAGTATATCATTCTTCTCTAGTAACTCTTTTATAGTTGTTTCAGAATCATCAGTAACACTTCCTTCAGATGTTGTTTCAAGTATATCAACTTATTCTTGTGTAAACTTTAGTTCATCATAAATTCTCAGTCTATTCCTTATAGATCTTTCAAGTTTCTTCTTCAAATCAATGATTAACTCACTTGCATCTTCCAATTCAGATTGAAGACCATCAAATCTTTTCTATTGCCTATAACTTTCCATGACTAGGATCTTTAACTCTCAAGTGGTCAAACCCTATAACTCAAGAGTAACCGCTCTGATACTAAGTGTTAGAATAATGGCTGGAAATTAAGGACTGAGAGGGGAGGGGTGAATCAGTACTTATAAAACTTTTAACTTAATACCTTAATTGATAAACTGTAAAAATTTTGTTCTTTGATTACCGACTCCTTTGTATTGAAATAAAAATAATGTAAAGTATGTAATTCAAAACATTAAACACATAACAAATAAACTCATAACACCGTGATTTGGTTATGCATAAATCCTTGGTTAGAGGAAAAAAATGGGGTGGGGATGACACCCACAACTTTCACTAAAACTGCAGTATGAAAGGTTTCTCGATTAGAGCTACAAAGTTTTACTACTTCTAATAGCTTACTCGGTTAAGAGTATACAAGACTTATTAGGTCTACCTATTATAGGATTTTGTAATCTCTACACTTAGAGATCTACCCTATTAAAGGATTTACAATAACAAGATCTGTTAGGATCTACCCAGTATTGAGATTTAACCTTCACAATACAGTAGTACTTAAACTATGAAATGTATGTTATAATTTGTATCAAATAAAATGTTGATTTAGATTCTGTGTGCTCTGATATGTGTTACCTTATTTCAGATCTCTGTAACACTTCACTATTCTTCTCTATTGTAGCTAAATCTTCTCAGTATTGTTCTTCTCTATGTTGTTCACCTAAATAATTCAATAACAGCATTAAAAACTTCATTAACAACAACTCCATAAAAATCAACAATAATTTCATCTTGTGAATTCATCCCTAATAAATATGAAGTTTTAACCTCTTAATCCTATGAGTTAGTTTCCAAATGATTATCCTGAACCATTCGATATTCTTTCTCGCTCGGTGATCGTTTCACTTTTACCTCGGTATTTTTTGTTCTTGGAAATACAAAAATCCCACTAGCCATTTGATCCGTGCCTTAGATCTTAATCCTAAATTATCTTGATCATTGATCGTGTAACCAACTGTTATTTTAATACTTGTAGCAATGTAGTTAATGCAGTAACAATTCATTAAATGCATCCTTATCACTTTTGTAATTAACTTTATGTCTCAGTTACATGTTCCTTCTGACTTGGTTGAGTGATCTCTCAGTGCTTGATAACTAGTAACTCGGTGTACTATATCCACTCGGTAACAAAATATGCTCGGTATACATAGTTCTCACTTCTTTTCTTTACCGATTGCATAATTCTTTATGTCTTGACTGACTGCCTCGGTATGAATTACTGACTAGTCTTTTATAAGACTTTCTCCATTCATAGACTATGTTCTCCATGAGCTATGACTTTCACAAAAATAACTTACATAGGTAACAATTTAATGTATGTTTAAGGTTGAAGTCAGATTCTCCATACTATCAATTATAGTCATGTCAGTAGTGCCTATCAACACTTCTTTTTTCTTAAGATTTGTTTTTATAATATACATGTGTGGAGTTAGGAATCCTTGTATTTCTAATAATGTCAATCAGATTCTATCCTCAGCTTTAAGTTCCATTTCCCTGTGTTTCAATGCTTTCAATTGTGCAGTATACTCCATCATTGAACTGTTCAAGGGTTCCAATTGATTGATAAGTGTAGTCAGTTTTGTTTCTATCTCCTTATTGATCAAAATATTTGTAGTGAAGTTGGTCAAAATAGATATCTTATTGAATATTTCCCTAACTTCCATTAGTGATTGCTTGAGCTCTTTTACTAGTTCAAATAATGAAACTTTCTCAAGTGCAATCTTCTGTAGTATTTTCTCCATCATCTCATTCTCTAATATTCTATCTTCTCTCTTTATCATTTCCTCTTCCATGTCATGATCAAGACTGGTAATTGCATCAACTAGGATCTTGATTTGATCAATCATGGATGCTTCTTCATCAATATCAACCTATGGTACTAGATTAGAAAGTATAGCAATATTTATCCATAATATTTTTGTTTTGTACTTCTTTTGCTCCAGCCTGTTCTTCTCATATTTTTCTACTAGTTTCTTTGAAAAAAAGAACTAGTCCTTAGGTTTCAAATTATTGAAATCTTTCTATAGAATCAAAAATTTTGGATCATCTTCTTCCTCTTCTTCCATTTTCTTCTTCTTGTTTTTCTCATCATTATTCTTTGTGATAGTTTTAGAATCACCAGAAACATTCTCCTTTTGTGTATTGCTCTCATTTTTAGTACTCTTCTCACCTATATCAGTGTTATTTTTTTCTTTATCTCTCTCTTTCTCTTGATCTTGTTGTGGTTCACTTTGTTGAATATCTTGTGGTTTATCAGTTGTCTCGGTGAATTGTTATGTATGCCTACTCTTTTTTGGATCATCAACCTTGCTTGCTTCAGCATCAACTAAGTCATCATTAATCTGAACTAGATTTATATCAAGTGAAGAATGAAGTGGAATATCTTTAGTTTCATTTCCAACAATAGGATATTTGGGATTCTCATTGATATCATGAATTATAACATAATAGTTGAATCCTTGGTTAGGTATATATGTGTAACTATACTTGGAATACTTCCTAACACATATCCTATTAACTCATTCAAAGTGAAGTGTCATCTACTTGAGATGTACCTATTTTTTCTATTACCTATGGTGGATTAATGTGAAATATCCTTTTTCCATATCACCACTACTTCATCTTCTACTTCTTTCTCCTTTCCAGCTATAATCTTTGTAGTTCAATGTCCAATATTGAATATGTTCTTATATTTCTCAAGTGATTCATCTATTTCCTTTACAGTCAAATAAATCATTGTGTAGGTAATTGTCCTCTTTCTTACTTCCTTTTTAGTTTCAAGTGTTGACTTCCATCTCACTTTGACTACTTCATAAATTTCATCAATAATATGACTTTTGAGTTGATTTGGTGTTCTGATGAATCTATGAAAGTGAAATACAATAGCATCTTCAATTATTTTCTTGTCCTCGTCAGATAAATTTGAGAATTTAAATTTATTGATATTACCTATCACTCCTTTTTAATTACCTCATAAAATTCATTTGTGCTCTTAGGAATAATGTATGTTGTCTTTCCATACGTTTCCATATCAGTGATTTCCTTCTCAGAATCATATCTCTCACTATCTTTTTCATTTTTCTTCTTTTTCTTGCTAGGAGAGGCTTTTGATTGTCCTCTAGTATTTCTCTTTACATAATTTCTAGTCTTAATAGGTTGTGATGTCGCAGGTGGCATAGGGTCAAAAGTTTTACATTCATCATTCTTCTCCATACCAGACTCTTCTACTGATGGTAGTTCAGGAATCCTACTATGATTTCCTACAGACTTCCTTCTCCTTTTTCCATAAGCATCAGGAATTCTTTTCTATTTCTCACTTATGGAACTACTGCCTTTACCTATAGAAAATTTCTCTTATTTGACTTATGATTTTTTGCGCTTTCTTTTCCATTCTTGGCTTTTTGAGTTGTAGAGTAATTCTTTTCCTTCTAGAATCTAATAAGCTATAACCTTCATATGAGTCTTTGGGATGTAGATTAGAGCTAAGATTTGTGTAGTTGGGTTCTTTATTAATTTTTTGTGTAGTTATAGGCAGAGAGAAACCATGGTTTCAATCTAGTACATCACCCCTCTTCCCTTTTAGCATATCCTTCTCCCTTTTCCCTCAAAAGCTTAGTTTAGGTACATCCTAATTGTAAGGAAGTCATTTGTCTTTAGAGATGTATCCTCACATGTGCAAGTCCCACACTTGGGAGGTTGTTTCCAAATTTCACAAGGTTTCCTAGGTCATTCACACTCATCTAGGAAAGGGTGCAAACTTTTGTGAAAAATTTTCCATGATTATATCTTGTTATTGGTAAGCATCCCTTCCATGTGAACTAAACATGTCTGTGTCAATTGAGACCTAAAACCCATGTACAATCAAAATAAAACGTGTAACGGTATTCAGACATATCAAAAATATTTCATGTGTACACTTAATATGGGTCTAGATTGTAATTCTCATATGCCACAATTTTCATTATCGATGAAACCTAGGATTGAATCATAAAGGAGTATTGATAAGAAGTTGTGCCAATAGATCCAGAATGATGTCATCAATGACAACTAGAAAATGGGATAACCTAATACAACTACCTTTGATATAAAAATTAAATGCATGATGCAAATTTATAAATTTCTAAAGCAAATATTAAATAATGGTATATCATCTATCTTCTAGAATGCCACCTAATATGATCCTATATGAGCTTTATTAAATGATAAATTACAAAAGTAACTTTATGATAAATAACCAAACATTTATTAAATGATAAGTTACAAAAATTGAATTTATGATTATTTTTATTTATTTATTTATATGCTCTCTCTTTTATTTTCTTTTTCTTTGTTCTCTTTTTTTCTTCTTTCCTTTTTTTCCTTCTTTTCTTCTCATTTTTTTTCCTTTTTTTCTTCATTCCTTTTTTTCTTTTTTTATTATCTATTTTTTACAGGGGACTATGAAAGATTGCTATAACATCATAGATGCTCCTGCATCAATTTTTATTTTTATAAATTAAAAAATCTAACTTTGAAAATAAAAACAAACATGTCAATTTTATTTTTACAAGACTTTACTATCTTTGATAACTATTTAGTACCTATGACTTTGATATGATTAGTTTTTATCTTACTCGTTATGGCATACTAGTGTAAGAGAGGACTATCAATAATCTCCCTTACAAAGATATTTTGGTGTAATAATTTTCTCTTAGACTACGAGGATTTAAGGTATATGACAATCCTCTTTATGAATATTTTAGTTTTTTCTCTCAAGTTTCTCTCCCTAGTGAGAAGATATTGGTGCAAGAAGATATTTTTAAAACTTCTCTCAATGATCCCCCTCTTTGAGATTAACCATTGGAGAGTGATGTTGATTATTCTCTTAATATGCACCTCCCCCATGAGATTACCTTGATGAAAGAGGATGATATTGTGGTAGAAGAGGTTGATATGATTGACAATTCTCTTAATGACACTTTACCTTCTATTCATTTCAATAACCTTCCCACTAGAGACAATGTATTAATGATTTATGTTTGACCCTTTCCTAAAGTTTACCCTTCTCAAGAACACACTTTGGAAGAAGAGGATGATATTCTTTATGCCCTCCCTTCTAAACCTTGGATAAAAAATGACCTAATCAAGTCAATATGACTCATGGTTTGGGTAATGATAAGTCTAATATTGATATCCACCTTCATCTAGTTATCCCTTATCCTTCACAACATGTTGCTAAGGAGTATGATCGTCTTGAGAAAATTCATAATACTTTAGCCAAGATCTCCCTTTGGGAATTAATTAAAAATTAACCTATATACCATGTGATTATCCAAGAATCCTTGCAAAAAAAATTACATCCCATTCTGCTAGGTCAAATGAGGTAGAAATTATTCTTGAGAAAAAGGAAAAAATTAAGTTTCACCAACATGATTTGCCTTCCTTAGAAGTTAAAAACCAATGTAATCCCCTCATGCTTGTTATTATTATCAATAATTATAAAATAAAACATAATCTATTTTATAATGGTTCATCTTGTAATGTATGTATCATTGACTGTTGCATAAAATAAAAATAGATACTTCTCTTATTCAACCTAATTATATTCCTATTTAGGCCTTTTACAATATTGTCAAGTCATCGCTAGGTACAATCATATTAAAATTATAATAATGCCCATGATTATTCATATCATGCCCAATATGATTTCATATAACCTTCTTCTAAATAGATCTTGTTTTCATACTGTGCAACTCGTCTCTAGTACTCTTCATTGCAAACTCAAATTTATCCACAACAACAAGATATACACTTTGGAAGCTAATAACAACATCCATATGCAATATCAATCTTATATAATTTCTTCAATTCTTTCTCCAATGTAAATAT
>MU227659.1:2096650-2110362 GCA_018584345.1 Thuja plicata
TTCGCAACCACCTTCCATAGTAAAAATAAAGTCTATCATTTTGTGATTCAAACTTCTTATTCAAACACATGTATGGATTTTGATTAGACCCTTTTAGATTTCAATCTAATTCAACCTAATATTGGCCACTATCCTCTTGATATTCTACCTCCTAAGCTTTATAATTACAATGGACATGGTTTAGGATGTATGCAATAGAGAAATGATATTTATGAGAAACCTACATAACACTTGTCTAAGGATTTGGTTCACAACCTCCTCCTTTTTTTACATCCTTTCCCTAATTGTCTAGTACATCTATGTATTTTATACCTCACATTAAACGAGATAAAAATATTTATAACCTTCTTTGTGTCATGTTGATTACTTGGCCCCAACCAAATAAGAAAGGTTGATAATATCTTCAAAATATTCCTTTTTGTACATATCATCAATATCATTACCCTTATTAATGCATGTCAATATTTTCATAATAAAATTAAACAAATCATTGAGTATGATATCATTTACACAAAAAGTAACAATGAATCACACTTAAATCAGGAAATTATTTAAATAACATATAAGTTTCTATCATGTTGCTCCTTAATATGTTGCATTGCTAGCATATCCTTTTGAGGCTCATTTTCATTCATGGTGGTACAATTTCAAGTGCAATATTACTTTTTTAGAAACATAATATACTTTATTATCTTTTTCTCCATACTTGGGGGCAAGAGAATTGTTTCAATCTTCTATCTTTCCTAAGGACTCATTTTTCCCTTTATTGAGTTATATTTTTTATAACATGATTTCCTTTCTTGCATAGGATTTTTTGCTCTGTGTGAAGATTTTCTCTTTTTTAGGAGGTTTAAATCCTTTTTCACCTCTTATTTTCTTTAAAGTGTATGTATATTATTAATGGTCTCTCATTTGGGGTAGAAAATGTTTTTTCCTTCACCAAGAATCCCTTTACATAGAAATGGGGAAAGTGTGAATTCCTGTTCTCATTCCCTCTTTTGGTCAATGTTTTTTAATTTTTATCAAGATATCCTTTAGAGGTACATGTCTTTAAGAAAATATATCTTCCTCCTTTATTATGTATCCCTCAAAAGTATCACTTTACACGTGTTGCGAGATATCTTCTTACAACTACCTCTTTCCTCAAAAGAGTTGTGTCCTCTTTGGCTTGAATTATATATAACTTGTTTCTTATAAAATATCCCCTTAGGTGTTAAATGTGTTTATCCTTGTTATTTTTTCCTTAATATTCCAATATAGACCTATATTTATATATTGATTGGGGTGGCATATATATATGGCCTCCTTGTTTCAAATCTTGTGGGATTTCCTTATGAAAATTGTGCCTTGTTTGGTTATCCTTATTCAAAATATTTTAGATTGAGTCTAATATCATAACATAACTTACTAGGATGAGATGACTCTCTTTCACACTATTTTAGCATATTTCCTTTCATACAATTGTTTTTTGTTATCCTTTGCATCATTTTTCATGGAAATCTATGCATACAATTCTTTGCTTGGTTTTCCTTGAGATGGGTTGACTAGCATAATGAAATTTTCTAGACTATAAACTCTCTCTTTGCACTGAATCCTCTTGTGGGATGAGTGAAACTAGCATAACACAGCTTGCTAGAATATTTTCAACTCTTTCATCTCTTTGATCTCATGGATCACCTATCATAACATAGCTTTCTAGCCCAAGAAATCTATGGATTTCTTTCTATCTTAGGTATGAACCTTTAACATAACACACATTTCTATTTGGTTGGATCATGATATCTTGTTTTATATTTTATGTATGTTGTTTTTCTTTTCATTTGACCATTTTTTCTCTTGCAATAATATTCCAACAATGATATTATCATTTCATACATTTTGATTATGAGGTCTCTTCAACTAATTGACTTGGATTCTTTGTATATCTTTTATCTTCTTCTTTTCTTGTTCCCTTTCATGTGGTTGTATGAGTTAAGATCCTAGGGTTTGGGGATTGTTCCCTTGAACTTGAAAATATCTTATCTCTTTGCAGTATTTCTCATTCCTCTTTCTCTTTCTTCTACTTTACCACGAGTATGTGTGTAAGCTCATACTCTCACTAAAGTGGGGGATAAAATTAGCATTGTAAATTGTATCCCTATGCAATTTATTACTCACCTAGGCCCCATTTCAGCATGTATTACCTCACATGCCCAATCATGTTCATTTCATCTTGCAGTAGCTAAAACTATGACATCACTAAAGTACACTAGACCCTAGGTCCTAGTTTTGGTATTTATTGGGGGGACTATGTCACCTTGGGCAACTTAGTCTTGGAACTAAGTCATGAAGGGTGACTTAGTCATGAAAATCGGAGCCCAAATTTGAACCATCTAAATGCTAGGGAGAGGTATAAAATAAATTTTACTCCCCCCACACACCCTTCGTGCCTTGTTTCACCCATGTCTCAATTACACATCAAGTTCAAGCACTCAAGTTCTCAATCATTCAAACATTTAAGGCATTGTGGCAAGTTTAAACAACCTTCACACAAGTATGTGTCCATGGTTTTCCTCTTAGGTCATGTGGTGTCATGTTATAACATCAACACTTTTGATCACATTATAATAGAATTTCATGAACAAGGTATAAGAAATTTCAATTCTAGATTTAGCCTTTGCTCTTTATTAGCATTATTTAATTTTCATTTTAATTTATTTTAATTTCAAGATTAATTCCTAAACTAGGGTTTGACTTAGACAAACCATTTTCAACCCAACATGTTCTCTCTTTTTTGTGTGCAGGTGGTAGGTTAAAAATACATGGATTTATGATTAGATCGAGCATTAGAATACCTATATAACCTTGTTTTATAGATCTGAAATGGGTGGAATTATGTCAATCTAATCAACTGAGTTTTAGGTCTATGTGATTTGATCAATCGAGTCTCAAGACTATGTAATAGATTGAGTCCTAGGGCTCTATCAATTTGATTGACTAAGTCCCTCTGATTCTTATCTACATTTTGATCATAGATTCCTCACTATCCATATTCTCAAGATCTCTGGTCAAATTTTGCATACTTGATTTTGGTATTGTTGTATATGCTGAAAACTATCATTTTTTCATTGTTTGCCCCAGCTTTTGCATTTCTCTTCCATAATTACATAAGCATTTTCAAGGACTGATGAATCCATTTTGTGGTCGATATCTTTAACCAATTGGATCATTCCCCTCTCAAGTTAATTAAAAAAAAAATAGATCTATCTTCCTAGAGTCTCATACAAGCTAGAAAACTCTATTTCCCCACATTATAGACCCGAACAAGATGCATAGTTGACTAAGGGCTTTGGATTCTTCTCATATAGGTCTTGAGGTTGTTTCTCTCTCCTAAATAACATATAAAATTATAAGTAAATTAATATTAATTTTAGCAAAGTATGCTAAATCATTTTTTTTTGTATTAAAGGTAGTAGATAAAGGTCCTTTACAACTACATTCAACACATAATTATATTGTTTCTAATAGCCCATGAGAGATAGAAAACTACTATTAAATTTTTACTATTATATCATTGATTTCAACTATTAACAAGATCTAGGAAGACAAGAAGATCATAAGTTCTTTCTTTCTCTAAACATCTTCACACTATTAAAATCCCTTGGTTGCATACTACTAGTTACATCAATGTTTGATTTGACCTCCTCATGCACAACATCGGTACCTTCATTGGATTAAAATCTAGACCCGGTACGCTTCTCTAGTTGAAGATGTTAATCATCCTTTAGGTCTCTCTCATTATACCTCTTCACAAACACTACAAATTCTTGATGGAATGCTCAGTTTTCTTTCTTGTTGTTAGTCCAAGTTTGTTCATACAATATTTCAAATGCATTGATCGTAACTAGACCTTTCTCAAGTAATTTATTGAATTTCATTTTGGTGATCAGCATCATGACAGTGACTTGCTCGACAAAATTTGAATTTCTCCTCCTTCATATACACCAAGATTTTCCATAAGATCTCAGTAGATAGCAAAAGACAAAAATTATTCAGTTCGTTGGATAACCTCATAGGAAGCGTTTGAAACAAAGGTAGCCATGTGAAACATGCTTTCTTTAGCTCGAACATAAATAAATTATAAGTTTATAGAATATCAATTGATATTAGTTTTAGAAAGATGTGGTACATACATTCTAATTTTATACAATATTAAAGTAGTCTATAAAGAAGATAGTTTGTTTTATATAATGAAAAAAATTAAAAAATTTCATAGTATTATGCATAAACTATTCTTTTTGTATATATTGACATACATTTTTATATTAAATAAATTTAAATAATCATATTTTAATTAAATTTATATTATACAAGTTTTTTAAAGCTTTTTTCTAAAATTATGAATGTTTATGTTATATTGTAGATTATTAATGGGTGAAGGGCTTGGTCCATTGACATCACAAGAATTAAGTCAATTAGAAAGCCTCCTTCAAACAAGAATAAATCAAGTGCGAGAAAAGAAGGTATTTGTTTTTATTATATTCTTTTTTAATTTTTAATAGGTGTACAACTTTTTTAAATTTGAAAATTTTCAATATGTAGAATGAACGACTACTCGATGAGATTAAACTCCTGCAAAAGAAGGTACGCAAAACAATCATCAATGTTGCTTGTAATTTTTTTGAAAAAATTATATAAAATTTTGGTAATCATAATTTATGTTTAAATTTTATTCTTTAATAGTGAAATATTGGATAATTGTAATTATAATTAAATAATTACAATTTAAATAATTATATATTTTTAGATATTAATTTTATAATTACAAATTATTTTAAAGAAATGTGTACTTTCACTATAATTTTTTATTAAATTAGAAATGAATTATTATAGATTTTAAATTAACAACGTAATTATATTACTATTATTATTTTTATTTTATTTTTATAAAAGTGGCAAAGCCACGAATTTCATTAAAATAAAATGAAGTTTTTGCAGTTGTCTGGTTTAGGTGGGCATACCGGTGGGAAAGAACCAGGAAGAAAACCCTTGGTTGTAACCCGTGAAACAAATTATGAATCCTAAAAGAAGCTACCCCATCCCCCCACCCAAAAAATCCACCCGAGATATTAAAAACTATATCAAATCAAAACCCATCCAACCCACATACATCCGAAAGAAGACACCCAAGGGAGAAAAGGGATGAAGAAGAGGGGACAGACGGAGAAGGAGATATCCTTGATGTCGAGGGCATATCTAGGCGCCTATTATCCAATACCACAGAAGAATAAGAAGATGACATTGTGGCCATGTCCATGCAACTCGAAGTGTCCACGAGCAATGGTAACAAGTCCACAAGTGCAGGAACTGCAATGCAAAAAGGAGGCATTGGGAGAATGTCATCGTCGATACATCCATCTCAATGCACAATAATGGTACGGATAACCAGGAAGTATGACAATAAAGGTTCATATACAAAAGGATTGGCAACGCCAATCAGTTGGGCATACACCAGTACTTATATAAGCAAGTTCACCATCCTGCAAAGCATGCCAAATAACCGAAAAGAGATCTCTATAAAAAGTAATAGCTAAAAATGATTTCACATATCCAAACAAGGACTCTCATAGGTACATGGAAGCAGACAAGAAGACTGAATGTTTTATTAGTAAAAGAATATCTAGATACAAATAGTAATGTAGAAAGCCACTATGGGAGGCCAGTTAAGTTAAGTATGGGAGGTGACTAATATTGACCTCCTGCTACGAAAAAGGATCATCTATGGCTTTATTTGCAAGTAAATCACTCATCATATTAGCCTCCCTAAAACAATGCTTGATTTCAAAGGATTGGAAGGACCTTAAATTATTGAGAATCAGACCTAATTTGTACTTAAGCTTTCAGGATGAGGTTTGTCTAGAGGAAACTATGTTGAAGACCACCATTGAATCTCCTTCAACGATGATATGAGGAATATTCATGGAGATATCAATGGATAGATTGAGAAGAAGTGCTTCAATTTCTGCCACATTATAAGAATCAGGGGGTAATTTCTTACAAACTGCTCTGATGATTTTACCTTGTGAATCTCTAATAACAACCCGAGCTCCAAAAATGTCTAGATTTCCCCTAGAGGTACCATCATAGTTCAACTTGACAAAACCAGGTATAGGAGCTATCCAAGTGGCAAATCGTCGATCTGATGTAGATGATTTTAGGGTTTGGCAACCATGGGCTGGTAGTATTTGGAGAAGGGGTCAGTTATCATGATTGAAAAAGTCCCATTTCATGAAATTTTTTTTTTATTAATATGTTTAGTATGATAGGATATCATGACTCCAGAAATTGACTTTTCTATTCTATAAATAACATGTCCCCATGGAGAAGGCTTGTTCCTTAATACCCTCTCATTCCTCTCAAGCCAAATTTTCTAGACAAGTATTAAGGGACTGATTTACCATAGGGAAGCAAAAGTAGAAGACTTAAACATTAAAGGTCATGATTTAAATTGATCGCATATAGTCAAAGTATCAATACAATTGTTGGATGATAGTTCAACCAATTGTCGTTGACCACCCAAGTCTCTATAAGAGCCAATACCAAGAGTCTTTGGCAAAGGGGAAGTGGAGGAATAAGTGATCTGATGTTTTGACAAAATAACCACATAAGTACAAGGAAATAATATTGTAATCCCAAGCCTATCAATCCTAGCCTCATTAAGGACCCTATCCTGAATGGCGATACAAGAAAAAGCACCTTCTTTTGGAAGGCAGGTCGAACCCCATAAAAGTTTAGTAGGCCAGGAATCCATCAAGCCAGGAACCCTCTTGATGGTGTTGGAAGTTGGATTTGTAACCCATCTTAACTGTATAATGGCCTGATGGGGAGCCAAGCCAAATAAGTTCATCTTGAAGAGGAGAGAACAAAATAATTCTTGAAGGGAGTATTGCTTGTAGCTCTGAAACCTGGTCTAATACATCTCTAAATTGGGGAAGAATCTTCCAATTTGCAAATCTCTCGTGAATATCTAAATAGTGGAACACTCAATCACCCCAAGTATGCTTAAGGTATCCATCCAAGGGAGACCAATCCCTTAACTTGGATTGGGGGGTTTCCATTCCATGGTTCCTCCCTTAACTGGGCCTTGGATCCATCATGAATTAACCAGGACAGGGAGGGTAATATGAGATCCCGACAGGTGATCATGAAGTTCCACATAAGAGACCCCTTAGGTAATACTGATGTTGTGAAGATCATTTCTCTGTCATTGGAATCCATATATTTGGATGTGATTAGCTTGGCCCATTTCGTGTTTGGATTTTGATAAAATTTCCAAAGTAATTTGGCACCCAAGGCTTTATTTTGTACAGATAAGTCCCTAATCTCTGAACCTTTATGAGACTTTGGCATGCAAACTTTAGACCAGGCAAGAAGAGGTAATTTTTTCTTCTCGGATACATCATCTGCCCATAATAAATCCCTAAGAATATATTGTAATTCCTCTACTGTCCATTTATGCATATTGAGTACTGACATCAGGTATATGGGAATGGCATTCAGAATAGATTTAATCATAAGTATTTTTCCTAAAAAGGTTAGCCACTTATGTTTCCATGAAAGGATACATTGTGAAATTGCAGAAATAATTTAATCCCAGAAAAAAAAAATCTAAGCCAAGAAAAAATGGGATGCTAAGGTATCGGCAAGTGAATTCACCAACTGAGAAGCCGCAAAAGTTTTGAAGACATTGTTGGACTAATGGTGAAACATTTAAGAATAAAATCTTTGATTTAGTCGGGTTGATAAGTTGGCCCGAGGCTAAGGAATACTCATCTAAAACTTGTTTGATGACCCGAGCTTCGGATATTTAATATTCTCCAAATAGGAGGGTGTCATCTGTGAATAAAATATGTTTATGGAGGTCATTTCCATCATTTAAAGAGATATCCTTCTACTTTCCAATTTTTCTGGCATGAATGATTGACCTGCTAAGTCCCTCCGCCATAAGGATAAATAAGAACGGGAAAGAGGGTCCCCTTGTCTAATACCTATGGATGATGAAAAGAAACCTTTGGCGAGACATTAATAATGATTGAAAAAAATGGGGAGGATACAAAATCCAAGATCCATTTAATCCATTTTTTATGAAAACCAAGCTTAATAAGGACCAAGGCAAAAAACTCCCAATTGATCATGTTGTATGCCTTCATCATATCCATTGCTGATTTATTTTGTAGTCGAATAGAATGCAATAATTCATGAGCTAGAATGGCCCCTTCTAGTATTTCTCTTCCGGGGACAAAGCACCCTGTTCTTCTGAGATAATTCTAGGAAGGATTATGTCTAGTGGAAAAGAAATAGCTTTAGTAAAGATTTTATAGAACGAGTTGCACAATGAAATAGGGCAAAAATCTGCAAATGTTTCAAGATTGTCTTTTTTAGGAATTAGTGTGATCCAAGTATGATTCAGCTTTGTAAGCATAGTCTTATGTATTATAGTCTCTTATAAGGCTAGAAGGATGTATTTTCCCATAAAATCCTAGCATTATTGAAAGAATAACATAGTGAAGCCATCTAGCCTAGGGGTTTTATCTTGAGCCATGGAGAAGACAACCTCTCTGAGCTCATTTAGTGTAAAACATGACATAAGCATAATGTTGTCGACTTCTGTGAAAAACTCAAGGATGGACATTAGAAGATCATTGAAAGGTTGCCCAAGTTGCTTAGTCAAAAGATTGGAGAAGAAAGAGATACCTTTCGTGGCTGTCATTCTCATCTTCTATAATTTCATCAGTAGTCTCAATCTGGACAATCCTATTTTTTAGACATTTGAGCTTAGTTGAAGCATGCAAGAATGTTATGTTTCTATCACCTTCAAAAATCCAGGTCTCCCAAGATTTATGTTTCCAATAGATTTCTTCCCTTAAAATTACTTCTTCTAGGTCATCCCTTAGTTCCTTTTCCTTGGCAAAAGATTGATAGTCCATACCATGTAGGATGATGTGTTTGTTTATAGTTTCTAACTCCAATTCTAAACTTGTTTTCTCATGAAAGATATTTTTAAAACAATGAATATTCCAGTCTTTAAGTTTGACCTTGAGGAGATGTCATTTTTAACCAATTTGTATATTCGAGTCCCTTCCATATATGGAGAATTCTCCCACCAATTTCTTAGTAATAGAATAAAGTTAGTATCTTGAAACCACATTGGTTTGATCTTGAAAATGCCTTTACGATGAGAATAAAAATCAGTGGTTTGGAATGAAATTGGATAATGATCAGAACCTGAGAGAAGTAGGACTAGTGAATGATAATCAATCTGTGATTGGAGCCAAGAATCCGAAATAAGGAACCTATCTAGACGTTTTGCAATATTATAAAAACTAATACGTCTATTTGTCCAAGTGAATTTCCCGACCTTGAGAGAGACATCTAATAGCTTATTACTATGAATAAACTGGTTGAAATCTAGCATGGCCTTAGGAGGGGGAAAGATTCCTCCAAATTTTTCTTCATTGTTGAGGACAGCATTAAAATACCCTCCTAGAATGATCAATTCACCTTGTAAGGATTATACGAGGGTATCGAGGAGGTCTCATAACTTATTTTTATCTAAAATAGAGGTGGGACCATATATATTGAATAACTAGAAGGAGAGTTTGATAGAGTTAAAGCTTACTAAGGAAAGCATCCAGTATTTCCCGAAGGTTATTTGTTCCACAAAAATCCTATTAGGGTCCCAGAGGACTGCAAGACCCCCTGAAGCACCGTCTGAAGGGGATGTCCAAAAAGTTCCCATTTTCTAGGATGTGAACGGCTTTTTTTCTACCTCATCCAACAATTTAGTTTCTTGAAGCAGAAGAAGGTCAAATTTGGTATTGAACAATCGAATCTTAAAGAGCCTTTATTTGTTAGGGATGTTTAAGCCCCTAACATTCCATGATAAGAGCCTCTTGTTTGCAAAGGGGAAGTCTTAGCTCCCCTCCTTTCATGAGCATTTGATGAGTTAAGACCTCCAACATACTCAGGTTGGAGACTTCATTTGGCCTTAGCAGCCCGTGTCGTTGGTGGACTGACCAAGACTTTCTTTTTACCTTTTTTGTTCGAGGTAAAAGATGATGGAATTGTTGTTTGTAAACCTGCTTTTATTTCTTCTATAATTTGAGAAGCATTTGATGGTCTACCCCTCTATTTGGAGGCTAGGGAGGAAGATATTTTAGAAGACGGGGATTAGAAAATAGGACAAGATGGAGATTAGATATCCCTCTTTTTTATAATATTATCTAATGAGGGTGAGAAGTAACCGTACATCATGTAATGATGAATCCAAATTTGGTGAAAGCATCTCATAAGGATTCTTGGTCTGTGGGATTTCACCTTTATAATTTAAAGCAGATAATGAAGCATCAAAGCAATCAATTATAAAATCCACAATATGGTCAGTAAGAATAATGTCAGCTTAACAATATCCTCTACATGTGCAATAGTTTAAGCCAAAGGTTTAATCAAAAGTACATTATCCAATTTTTCTAACAGAAAATCATTGGTGTGTGCAATAGAAATGTTTTCATGAGGGTTCTCTATAACTTTGGAGGCAGCCAAATAAGTTGACAATAATGACGCTTGGCCAGGATCTGTATGATGGGGAGCAGGGGGTGAAGTATGCGACAAGTAAGGATGGGGAGTGGTCGGTGGCACATGCAATGGAGGTGAGTGAGGATCAGATTGCTCAAGACCGGCAGGAACAATCAGAGGGATGCATGGGGACGATTGGGGCAACGAAGTCTTAGGATCATCCCGTGAAGAGGCCTCAATGAGTTGTAATGGAGTCAAATCAGGATTGGATTGAGGACATGTAGGGGATGACAGAAGCATTATGAAGAGGTGAGAAATGGAAGATGTGTTAATATTTGGAGAAGAAAGAGATGAAAGGAGGGAGACTACATGAGTTTGCAGAGGCGGAGATGGAAAAGGAGTCAAAGCGGGAGGATCAAAGAAGGAAATATTATGAGGAGGAGATGGATGGGATGATGTCGCAGCAAGGATCTGGGCGTGGGAGACACGTGGGGATACTTCCACGATGGAGGGTTGAGGAGGAAAGTGGGGGACACAAAAAAGAGAAATAGGAGGCTTGAGGGAAAGGAGTGGAAGGTGAAGAAATTTGGTGGTCACGATGGTGATCCCTTTGAGTGGTGTGTGAAGAGGAGGAGGAGGGAGAAGTTTGTTGAGAAGATTGATGAGATGCAATCAATTTTCTAAGGTTTTTAAATAAATCCTCATCAATAGAGATTACACATTTGTGTATATTAGAAGGATCTCTAGACAATGCTTACTTCCAAGGGTCGAAAGGTGATTCAAACTTGCAGGTTGAAGCGATAACAAAGGCCAGTTGCAGCAAGACACAAATCTTGGTGGTGAGAATGTTATTTTGAATAGCACAATCGGTTCTCACAATCTACCCTAAAGAATTACCGATTGATTTCATAATATAGAAGTCATTAAACTCATAAGGTAATCCAGAAAGGGTGAATCAGGTTGGTTGAGAATCAAAGACATTTTTCCCTACTTGATAAAAAGGAACCCAATCTGAAAATAATAACACATTTTCCTTAAGAGTCATGAAGGGTTTAGATAAAGCATAATCCTTTGCCTCTTCCGACTTAGACTAAAACAAAAACATCATCTGATAGAACTTGAAAATATAAGATCTCAGGTAATTTCACAATTATTCTTTTATGTAGCATGGACAAAGTAATAGATGAACCCTAGATCTTAACAATAATACCTTTCAAAGACAAATCATTCCCCCGCCATGTATCAGGTGAATCTGAAATAGTAACATGAGGAATCTTGACCCATACTTGATTATCATGATGATTAATCACTTTACTTACAGCATGAGGAGCTAAGTCCTTCTGCGTCATATCTGCTAATGATGACTAAATTTGATTGGTTGCATCCCCTGCGATTGTCGATCCATTGACCCGTGAGGGTTTGAGAGTATTATAACTGCCTTTTTTGGCCCATGAAGGAACCCAAATATGAGTGTTGTCTTTATTAGTCAATGAGGGCTTTAAAAAATCATAACTCTTACGAGAAATCTCCCTCTTTGAATTCATGAATTGGCGTGCCCTAACTTTAAGACCCTTGTTTTTTGAAGCCTCAAACCTAGTTGGTAAAAACCAGCTTTGCATGTCAATGCCGGATTTGGCAAGATCTTGCTATTCTCCATTCAAGAAAAGCCACTGAGGCAACAAATCTGACTGAACATCCTAAGGGGAAAATCCCCTGAGATAATTAGAACGAAGCCCTAGATCTCTCCATTGGCCATCATGGAGAACCCATTGCGGACGGTACGACAAGGGTTTGGTCGAAGAGGAGAGCTCTACGTTGTCAAAAGGTAAATATGCCCAACGCTCCTTCCTACCCTTGTTTCCTCTTGCGTCGTCGCTCCTCATTGTTTCAACTAAACTTTCCTGCGGCCATGTCTAGTCGATACAAGATGTGCATGTGTTTCACTCGCAAGTTCAAATCAAATGGCGTTAATACTGTGGAGGATGTCGAGAAGTTGTTTGTGGCGTACTCCAAGAACGGGCAGATGAGTGCCAAAGATCTGCAGCGATTTCTGGTGGAAATTCAGTGCCAGACTAACGCCACGGAGAAAGACACTGAGATGATCATTCGCCTCTTTAATCAGTAATTGTTTTATTTTATCTTTCATCGCTAGTCTGGTTGCATCCATAATTATATTATTTTTAATAAAATATAAAAATTAGATATTATTTTTAGTTCATATGATAATTATTAAAAATATTGTATCAATAAAAATAATAATTTTTTTATATTATATTATTTTATAATTTTATAAATTATAAAATATGTAGCAAAATACGAAAAATTAGTGATTCATTACAATCATGAAACTTAATTTATAAAATAATAGTTACATAAGGAACAATAAATAAAAATATTCTTAAATGATTAGAAAAAATATATATATATTTAGTTGTGAATATTTTTAAAATGAACATATAATAAAGTTAAATGGAACAAAATTGAATTAGAGTTCAATTAAGACGTTTGAAATTTAAATACACGAGAAATTGATATATATTCAATTTTAGTCTAGCAAATATGCATTGCTTTTAAGAGGAGGGGATCATTTATGAGGACAATTGAGTTTATGGGTTAATATTTGATCGTAAAAGATTACATAGTAAAAGATTTCATATAGTTGAATTCTTTAAATGTTTTTAATTATCTAAGACCTTACGTAAAGATATACATATACAGACACAAAAAAAAAATCCCTAGATAAAATATTATCTCTCTTCTTTTTTAATTTAGAATATTAAAAAAGAACAAGAGAAAATGAAAGTGTAGAGAACTACTAAAGTTTACCAAATAGAACTAATTAATTTGTAAGATCAAAGAGAGGAATTAGAGAATCTTAGTTTATTCTTTTATTTTTTATTTTTTTAATAAATCATATAAACAAGGAAAAAAAATTAAAGTGAATCATATGTTTCATCATTTTTCATGGTCCATTTATGTTTTCAAATTTGAAATAGAATTATAAGATTTTGTATCTTTATGGTACATATTTTTTTTTTTGTATTAATAATAAGGATTTCAAAAAAATACAGTTAGACGTAATCAAGTCCGGGCCTCATAGAGGCAGCAAAAATAAACAGAATACGAGGCAGAGCCTCACAGCGAGGAGATCAAAAGAG
>MU227659.1:2115422-2130849 GCA_018584345.1 Thuja plicata
TTTTTTTCATTTAATATTTCAACCAGCATTTCAGGATTTGGCAAAACGGAGAAAGGGTTATCAGCAACCCCAGGTCCCTTACCGGCGTTGGAGGCTCCATCGGAGGCGGGGCAGATGAACCTAGCGCTCACATCCACCGCGAAGCCTGCATTCGAAACTGCTTCTGAGAATGTCTTGGGTCTGGTGGGTAAAACAGGGACTGGTTTGGGTGGGATAGGCATGTTAGCATTAATGCCATCGGGCGGGCATTCAAGTCCGCCCTCCTGCGAGGAGGGTACGGGATCGGAAGGGAGGCCGAGGCCAGTACCAATATTAATTTCCATACTGTCTAATGCATTTAATGGAACAGACACACCTGGTATTCCGTCATTGCCGGGAGTTGCCGGCGAACCTCCACCATCGCTCGCCACTGTGGCCGGAGATGGCCGGATCGAATACGCGGGAATCAGACTTGCAGCGTCGTCGTCAGCGAAAAAGCAAAGCCCTATTGATCGAGCGATCAATTAATACTATTTAATTTTTTCATATCATGGTACATATTTTAAAAAAATATGTGTACAAAATATAGATTTAGACTACAAAGACAATTTTGTCATTAATTTAACTCTCAAATAATGTATGAGATAATATATATATACTTAAAATATCTTTTATACAATTTGAAGTTGAATGTAATAATTAAGAAAAAAAACATTTATCTATTTTTAATATTAAAATAGATAAAATATATATTTCTTATTTAAAAATAATGAATAAAAAACACTTTTTCATAAAACTTTGTCACCTTTAAATATTATAAGAAAAAATCAAGATATGCTATTACATTAAACCTTAATTACCTCTAAATTATAAACTCCTTAATAGTATCCCCTCAATCTAATTAAAAGTAATATGAACCAAACAAATATTAATTAATCTAATTTTATGAAGGAAAAAAAAAATTGATGAATAGTGCATTTCCTATTAATATAATATTAAAGTTACATATTCATAAAAAAGGGGCCGCGGATATAAAAATCACTCCGCAGAGTTCATACGGCAACAACCGAAAGCAGAAACTAGGAACTATTCATCAAAAAAAACCATAAAGTCTTTAAAGTTTCAATCTTTATGAAATTTCATTTTCATAAAGATAATTTTATAAATTAAAAAATACTATAAAAATTATACAAATATACTACATATAAATATTTTAAAAATAATAATATAATTTTTAAAATAAGTTTTACTGCAATTTATTTGTGTTCACCCAAGATTACATTGTGTTTAATAATATTTTAATTTATTATATTTTTTATAAATTTAGATTAATAAAATATTTTAATTGTTTTATATGTTAAATCTATTTAATGTTGTTTTGAAGGAGCAAATTTTAACGCTGAACAACTCCTTTCTCCAAGAAAAGGTATGGTTTTCAATATTTTTAATTTTAAATAAACTATTTAAGAAACTATCTATCTCATCCATCTATTAGTTTTAATATATTTTAACAAATTTTCCCCATTTTTCAGTTGGAAGGATGTACAAATCTTAGAGACCTCCTTGTAGTAAATGTACCTGAAGAAGCAACACTCATTCCTAGCCACCAATTTTGTATTGGATTGAATAGGAATGATTCTCGATCGTTCGATTTTAATGTTGATACATAGATCCAAATAGTTATAAATAGGATAAAATTATGATTTTGTGAGTGATACTCGTAATAAATACTTGGTTTGTATAAAATATTGTTTAACTCCCATATTGTGAGATTATTTTTCCTTTTAGTACTTGATATATATGGAGTACTCTTTTGGCAGTGGATTTTATGGAAAAATTGGATGTTTTGGTAAAATTAATTTATTATTAAATAAATTTATCCTCTTGAGATTATAATTATAAATTTTAAAATTGAGATATTTTTTATTTTTATCAACCAAACTTAGTTTTAATATAAGTGTTAACAAGGGGTTATTATTAACTTTGATCTATTGTTTTAATTTGTTTAATTTGTAAATAAAATTATTACAACATAATAAGTAGTTATCACATTTTTTTATGTTTATAAACATTTAATAATTAAGAATGATGAATAATTATAGTTTATATAAAAATATGTAGAAGAAGGAAAATGGATAGACTGGAAATTTCTTAGTTAAGAATTCTTATACTACACAATAGAATTTGTTCACACTCATTCCACATTGAGAAAAACCTCCATATTCCTTAGTAGTGTCATATTTGTTAGATTTGTTTCTTGGAAATAGATATTGAAGAATATTTGGTATTTAAATTCTCTCCTATTATGATATCAAATGACATTTTTTTTTTCTCTTTAAATATTTTATTGGTTCTTTCTACATCCTTGTAGCCTATGAGGACCAACAAAATCTCTTCTTGCAAGTGATATTTGAGCTTCATCAACGAATTTGTAGAGGTACAACTATGAAAGAGGATAATACTAGATTGATTACTTCATATTTGACCAAATTCTGAGTTCATAAATTATAGATCTATGAGGTATCATAAAATTAGCGATCTCATGGCCTCATTCTCATTACACATTATAAATGCTACACAAGTCATTTAGAAATCATCTTTAATTTACGCATTTTTTTTATAGTTTTCACTTGGTATATATATTTTTGGGATGTACCCCTACAGTATCCTTTGTACATTAAATCTCTTTCAAACACTTCAACAATTTTATTCTTCTATGAACGTCAAAAAAATAAATTAGTAAATTCTAAATATAATATGTGTGTGTGTGTCTGTGTGCACGCGCGCGCATAAATCTTCTTGACTCTTCCATGATCAAATTACCTAGTTACAAATAGAAGGTCACTATCTTATTAAGATAGAGTGTCATGCTTATGATTCATGTCAATATTTATTTTATTTCCATTTTATAAATAAATTATAGTAATATTCTATGATTATAATAATTTAGAATAAATTTTTAGTCACAAAATTTTGAAAAAGTGGAATTATTCATTAATAGACCTTGTTAAACATTATACAAGAGGTAATATTATTGTAAAATTAATGTTTTAATTATAGAAAAGATGCATGAATACTAACTATTCCAATTCATTCCATATTTTTATATTGATACTAATGTGAGATTAGTTTCTAGAGGTGTAATGTCTCACCAAGGAACCCTTGGAAACATCAACTCAAATATGCACTTAAGAAATGTTTTTGAAACATAAAGATATAACACCATCTACGAGTGCAATATTTACCAATTTACATAAGCAATATGCAACATCAACGATTTTCAAACGATCATGCACAAGCGAAAGACTAAGATACACACAACCAAAGGTTCCATGACAGTTTCACACTCTAAAAAGAATGAAAAAGCACATTCATGCTACCACATGAGAAATCGGGACACGTCCACGAACCTCATGGAAGAAGATTGAACTATTATCAATAGTCATCAATCAAGGAGACATGAGATCATCATCAATGCATGCTAAAACATAATTGATTTTAAGCCTAGTGAAATAAAACGATGATAATCATAACATACCAACACAAAATTTCTACTGTGAATACTTGGAAAGTATCCCAGGGAAAAAGGGTATCCAAATATGAAATTAATTTTCTGACAAACCCTCGGGAAGTACCCATTGTTTCATATGCACTAAAACATTCATATGTCCTTCTCTATTGATCATATGTGCTATACTATTGATCAAACGTGCTATTATGTTGGTCATAAGCATTATTATGTTGGTCGTATGAGATAGTTCAGGGAGCATATGCGCTACACTGCCCCTAGATTCACAAACAAGAGTTAAAAAATTAAATTTAAATGGTCTTCTTAGTCTAACAACAAGGTAGGTTTTCTGAAACCAACATACAACTTAAATAACAAGGCTTGCTCCACATTGGGTAGTACCGAATACACACAAATAGAGGCAATAAACACTTGATAATAATGAATGCATAAGAACATAAATGAAACTAATCTAAGAGCATAAACATCAAATGCATATACATATCTACATCAATGAAACAAGATGGAAGGGATAGCAAGGAGCACTCAATGCTCAAAATATGTGTCTTTGGAGGAAGGCCACCACCTATACACTATTCCATAGTAGTGGCAAAGTGCAACGCCACCCTACCATGTGGAACCCTCGGGCTCATCCCACCGTGCTCAAGGAGAAATTAACTTGGTCACAAATACAAGGTACACACACACCAAGAAGGGATATCACAAATGCCAATCAGTGCATAATCTTAAAGGATGGTACAGAAGTCCCAATATAAACACAAATGTAGAATACATTATGGTACAGGTACAAAGGGCCACTAATTAGAATCTACAAGGCTATAGTGCAGGGACTCAAGGTGGAGTGTCAATACATGGCTCATAGTAGCCCATGTAGCATCGAGTCTCAAGTCAACATCCGCAGATGGATAAACATAGAAATGTAATTTAGGTTAACACCCTCAGATGGATAAATACGAACTTACCTCAAGTCTACGCCCTCAGATGGATAGATAGTCATATTAACTCTTATTAATATTTTTTACCCAATTTATTTTATTAAATCATCACTTTTTAAAGAACTCCTTCACGTGTCTTGTGTTGGCCACTTGCGGGTCAGGATCTACATAAGGAGCCACTCCACTCCACTACCCAAACACTAGGTTCATCTCATTATACAATGAGGCACAATAAAAATGATGTAATAAGGCAAAGCCACAAAAGACTCTCACAGTTGTAAAAACCACAATAAGACATGGTAAGCTCAATTGGTCTCAAACCAAGAGTGTGGGTCCCTTGAGATCTCGACATGGCACACTCAATGTTCTCATGATGCGATCTCAAATACAAACATCACTAACTCAAGATGTGATCTCAAATCAAGCATCAAAAACACTCATATGCACTAAAACATTCATATGTGTTGCTCTATAGATCATGTAGCATATCCACTACACTGTCCCTAGATTCACAAACAAGAGTTAAAAATCTAAATTTAAATGGTCTTCTTAGTCTAACAACAAGGTAGGTTTGTTGAAACCAACATACGACTTAAATAACAAGGCTTGCTCCACACTGGGTAGTACCGAATACACACAAATAGAGGCAATAAACACTCAATAATAATGAATGCATAAGAACATAAATGAAACTAATCAGATACACACAAATAGAGGTAATAAACACTCAATAATAATGAATACATAAGAACATAAATGAAACTAATCTAAGAGCATAAGAATCAAATGCATATACATATCTACATCAATGAAACAAGATGGAAGCGATAGAAAGGAGCACTTAGTGCTTAGAATATATTTCTTTGGAGGAAGGCCACCACCTATACACTAGTCCACAATAGTGGTAATGTGAAACGCCACCCTACCATGTGGAACCCTCGGGCTCACCCCACTGTGCTCATGAAGATAGTAACCCAGTCACAAACACAAGGTACACACACCAAGAAGGGCTATCACACACGCCAATCAGTGCATAATCTTAAAGGACGGTATAGAATTCCCAACATAAACACAAATGTAGAATACATTATGGTACAGGTACAAAGGGCCACTACTCATAATCTACAAGGCTATAGTGCAAGGACTCAAGGTGGAGTGTCAATACATGGCTCGTAGTAGCCCATGTAGCATCAAGTCTCAGGTCAAGATCCACAGACGGATAAACATCGACATGTAATTTAGGTCAACACCCTTAGATAGATAAATACGGACTTACCTCAAGTCTATGCCCTCAAATGGATAGGTAGTCATATTAACTCTTATTAATATTTTTTAGCCAATTTATTTTATTATGTTATCATTTTTTAAAGAACTCCTTCATGTGTCTTGTGTCAGCCACTTGCAGGTTGGGATCTACATAAGGATCCACTCCACTCCACTAACCAAACACTAGGTTCATCTTTTTATACAACGAGGCACAATTAAAATGATGCAACAAGGCAAATCCACAAAAGACTCTCAAAGTCATAAAAAAACCACAATAAGACATGGTAAGCTCAATTGGTCTCAAATCAAGAGCATGGGTCCCTTGAGATCCCTACATGGCACACTCAATGTTCTCATGATACAATCTCAAACACAAACATCACTAACTCAAGATGTGATCTCAAATCAACCATTGATCAAAAACCATAAAGGAGCTAAAATGCAAACACACATGCACGTGACACACTCAACTGGGCACTTTTCCAGGAGTATGAGTTCAAACATGAATATGATATACACAAAGTGAAACAAAACAATGGTCACAAACCTAGAGTACAATCCATTTCAATGTTCAAATAATATCAAACATGCCAATCAACAATTCTGGGAAGCACGCAAAATGAGGCAACCCCAAAAATCCCCAAAAATCAAACTTCAAAGAAAGTCACAAAATGAAAACCCATTTTTCCTTAGGCACCCAAAAACACATTTATGCAATAAAAATATTACTCCACGAACACACAGAAAATTGGGAAGCATAACATTACTAAAACCATAATTTTACAAAAATGAAAACATGAAATGCTTAATATAACCCAACCGGGTAATGTTAAACCATGAAAGTGTGGGGGAATGTTAATTATCAGCCCTATTTAAACTTATCTCAATCAAAAATACAAAGTAAATGAAAATGGTGACATGCCCTACCTCACACAAATTGAAGAAAAACCAGAAATGAAAGAAGAAAACAAACTCACTGTGAAAACTTGAACTGCTCCACAAGAAGGTGAGGAATCACAACACGGATCAATTGAGCCACTACCCACTTAAATATGATGTGCAGATCAAACATAGAAAGAGGAAATCAATTTTCTCCAATACAAATTGGAGCAAAATCCTAATTTCCACAAAAACAAGAATGAAGAAAATGAACCTTTTTCCTCAATGTCAAGTAACTTTTTCCAAAAAGGAACTTATAAAATCACTTACAAAAATTAAAATAAAATTCCTCGAAATCCCTCAGGAATAAATAAATCAATTCCAATTAAATGGAATTTAACTACGACAAATAAAAATAAACGCTAAAATAATAAAATCAACATTAAAATAAATATCATCCGCGACAACTGCAGACCCTCTAAATGTGCATAGACACATCTACTAGTGTAAACACAATATTTATATGAAATATAGATTTACCAACACGTACTAGAGGGATAAAATGATAATCATGAATACATCGCTCATATAGGGATGATATTGGCTTAAAAGTGAAAAGTCGGTGATACTATCTCCTGTGCCACTATTGGGAATAAAGACACACTCAAAACCTACAAATCAGACAGAATCGTGTTTGGTATCTGTTCATTGAAACACGCAAACATCAAGTGTAGTTTCTCACAATAAAAATTGTTGAAGCACATATAATAATAATAAAATGCACCTAATGGAACATTGATGCTCTAGTGACAAGATCATTCGTATGTATTAGAATTTCACGACACTCGTCATTCCAAATTCTAATCCTCACTGTACATATCAATTAAATAAATATTTCATTTAAATTAAAATCATTAAAATGGTCATTTATGACCATAAGAGCATATAACAGGGAAGACATCAATGAAATATCCAACAACATGTACAACACAATATAATCAGGAAATTAGATATAATCATCATCAATATATAATCCAATGTTCTCAAAATGCAAAATACACGAGATATCATCATAAAGCATAATGTCACAGCAAATAGCATCATCATGTAGATATGATCCAAACGGTAAATAGAAACATAATCTAACCATATATCACAACTATGATACTGGTAATCAAAATAATATATTGTCATCAAATGCACCTCACTATGCAGATAATCACAGAATAAAAGAAGGGTCTATCTTGGATCAAAATGACATAGAACAAAATAAAACCATGGGAAGCACTACAAGAGGGGGCTCAACAATAGGGATTCTTTCTAATTAGTTCATATTATAAAATAATATACGAAGTTAGTCATACCATGTAATATTTGGATATGAAGGTAGCCACCCAAGATCTAGAGGCATGATGGAAAGCACAATAACAAGAGACGATTAATATGAGAAGAATAAATTGTATTCTCAACAAGAATGCAACACAATATCTAAATTAACTAAATTTAATTCATTGACTAGACTAGATTAATCCTAAGGACACCCATTGGTTAAATAGACCAAGGTCAGAACATAGGAGAGTGCATCAGATTATGGAAAGCATCTTAATTTTATGACATGATACATAAAGAGACAATTGAGAACCCACATAAGGTGTAAAAGTAAAAGTACCACATATCAACTAAAGGTGGATCACCCTCCAAAGTGGAAAGTTGTTTGTGTCACATGTCCACTAAAGGTGGATCACCTTCCAATGTGGAAAGGTATTTTTGCAACACATCCTCTAAAGGTAGAAAGGTGATAAAGTTATAAGTCCACCAAAGGTGGAAGTCCTACTTAAGGTGGGAAAGTGTTAATGTGATAATATAACCTTAATTATGAATATTCTTATGTGGTCCCTAAGTAAACTGAAGTAATATTTGCATTTATAAACTATGAGAATGAGTTACTAAGTGCAATAATTAAACACACCAACACCCCCATAAGTGAAACTTAGGAAGAATGTATACACACAATGCAAGATAGGTCCCAACTACTAGGCCATGTTAGGTACTCATGTACAAATGCAATGAAATCTCTCACAGATGGAGAAAAGGAGAAAACCTAGTGGGAAATAACTTCTCCCCAAAAGAGATCTATAGAAATACAAAATAGCTCTCAAAGAAGAATGAGGAGGACAAAACCCTATGTGAGTAAAAATCCTCCCTCCCTCAATAAGAGAGAAGAAGAGAGACCAAGTATCCCCCCAATGTAGAATGTACACCAAATACAGATGCGCCAAACTGGATGTAGAATAGGTTCCACAATCATTGTACAACATTACTCCCCTTAGGAAAAAGGAAACACAAGGTGTACGAATGCAGCCTCCCAAATCCTTAAAGGAATATGTAGGAATAAATCTCAAGATGTATGGAATCTCTAGAATTTTCTCAAATATCCTCATGTTTATGCTAAAACTTGCCTTATCCAAATCAGGTGTTTTAGGCTGCATTGTTGAAAAATAAAATCCAAGATCAAATGAAGATGAATATACAACAATATCCAAAGACTCAAGTGTCTCCTCTAAAGATAAAGAGACCCCTTCCAAATATTGATCCAAAGTGTCCACACTAATGTCAAACTGTAAAGGATGATCATGTAGAGAATGAAGAAGAGGTTAAAACAAAGTGTTCCCTCACACCAACTAAAGAAGAATCATCTTCATCAAAGACAAGATGAATATCATCAATGGTGTCTATCAAATTTGCAAGATAGAACTCTACAAACAAACCTACAATATTTTTCAAGTAGTCATCCCTAGGGATTGTGTCTAGAAGATAATGTATATCATGTTTCATTGAATCAAAAGAAGCCAAAATTGTAGCAACACAAGAATCATCAAGGGAAATAGAAGATGTGATATCAATAGGAGGAGATGTAATAAAAGGCTTAATAACTACTATATCACATGTGAAAATGCCCAAGTTTAAGTAGCTAAATTTCTCCTCGAGATCATTACACTAGAAGTGTGATCATAATCTAAAGAAATAAATTCATCAATAGGAACAAAGTTTGAAAAGGACTACAACCAAGATGTATGATCCACCTACCTAGTAGTAATGATGGATCCACTCTCCAAGTCTCTGATGATAATTGAATCAGAAGTGAACTCCACAGTCTTCCTTGTTGCACCATGAGTGATTTGACAGATGTAAAGAAGATTATTGGTCAAGTGATACAAGTGTGTATCCTCTAATATCAGCAACTTAACCATACAATTGAGAAAGTTTATCCCAACCTTACTTTATTATCTTACACTTAGGAATAAAATCGATAAGATCATGTGATATATATTTTCTCAATATTCCAAGAGCTATAGAAATTTTAATGAGCCACTCAATTTTCTTATTAGGATCAACTTTAGGATTTGAGGGTTCTAGAATAGTTAGATTAGCATAACAATTTAATCTTTTTTCCATTCATTTAATTTCTATGTTGCATAATTATGTGGAGTTAAAGTGGAAAGTTAGGAGAATCCATAACTAAAAATATAAAGAGCACTAGAGAGAGAGAGAGGAACAAGCACACAAGACACCCACCAAATTTATTCAATCAAATAAAACACCCTAAAAACAATGGCTTGACACTTTATACTAGTGCAATTAGAATGGCCAATTTCAAGACACGTGAAAAGTGGACTTTTGATTCTAGTCATTACCATGACCATAATAAGGTTATACTATACTTAGATTACCATGTGAGAATACCAAATAGAGGTCTATGCATTTGAATTGCCAAATATAAGCCAAATAGGCCATGTGTTGAAAGTAATTTTGTTTGTGGTGACTAAAAACTAAAAACACCACTATAAAATATAGAAAAAAATATGCACTTTCAAAAAACAAATTGCACCTGAAAAGGATTCCATGTGAGTTTGAAAGAAGCCTGTAAATTTGAAAAATAGGGATTATGCAATTTTAAAACAAATATGTGTTTCAAACCCAAAAAAAATTGCACCATTGTAAAGAGCACAAAATTCTACCCCAAATAAAAAAAAATTCTCCCAAAAAGGATATTTGATGATTGAGATATTATTTTTTGAAAATCACTTGCATAATTATGACGCTTGAATCGTTGCCACACCTCCAAACATTAAATACCTATATATTTGGCCTCCAAATTCTAATTTGAGTGTAACAAAATGCATTTTGATTGAAAATGGCCTTCTAGATTCAATGATAGCCTCATATTTGGCCCAACATGCTCTAATATTAATCGGCAACACAAAGAAACAAAAACACCAACCCAAAAATACACCAAAATTCTCTCAAAAAATATCCAATGACACTCAACAAGCTCTAATACCATGTAAGATTTGGTTGTAAAGGTATCCACCCTAGATCTAGAGGCATAATAGAAATCGCAATAACAAGAGAGAATGAATATGACAAGAATAAACTATATTCTCACCAAGAATGCAATACAATAGATGAATTAACTGAATTCACATTATTGACTCAATTGAAATGTGTTGGTATTTTGTTGGGAGATTGTTGGATATTGTGGTGTAGTTATAAGGAGTCAATTATTTGGTTTTCATTGATGTCATATAAGTCAGTATAGTGCAAATAAGTGAGTACAATCATAATATACAACAGGTAAAGAGAAGATACAATTGGTAAGGAGGTAATACTGAAAATTGGTTAAGTCTAGAAGATTGGTAGACTGTGCAAACATCACTTTGGTAGATATCATGGTACAAATAGAATTTTGACGAGAAGACATAGATATAGCTTCAACTAGTTCATATTGCAATGTGGTTCCAACCACAACACATTAGGTTGAGCGGTCATAGAGTTTGTAGTGTCACAGACACCAAGATAGGTAGAACTCTTATGTTCTTGATCAATCGGTCAGTGGATCATAGATCAATGAGTGGTAAAGTATGTGAAATCATTTCTAATGATATGATGAAGTAGAATAAAGGTTATACATCCAATTTATTGGTATTTACAAGATTGATGCAAGCATTTAAGACAGATTTAAGGGGTTGCATTGGAGAATCTAAAACGTATTAACTACCTTGGAGATATAAAATTGCAGATCTTATCTTGACCTAACATGGTCATGATAAATCATTTCTTTCATAGAGATTATCAATTTTACACATGGTTCTTTCGTGGGAAAGTGATTTGAAGATTAGTTTTATGTCGGTGCAAGTTATTTATATATAGGAATTGCTCATATTAAAATGTTGTGTTGGTGTTGTTGTTAAGAGAAGTTGCAAGAGTTATTTTGGGTGATTAGGGTTTTGTGGTTTCAAGTTTAGGTTGAGATCATAAAGGAGAGAGGATAGAGCAGTTACAGAGTATAGATAACTTATAGGATCTGACAAGCAATCAGTGCTACATCCAGATCACTAATATTTTGTTCCCTAATAGTTGCAGCAAGAAAAATCCTTTAACAAGGTGAACTTTAACAAGTTATTTTTGTAAATCCTTTAAAAGGGTAAATTCTTCATTGATGTTTAAAATACTCTAGCAAGGTAGATCATAGTGTTAGTAATAACTGAGAGGGGGGGTGAATCAGTGGCCTCAAAAACTTATCCTTAAACTTAACCACCAATCAATAAACCTCAGATTATTATGTCCCTATAAGATGTATGCCATTAAATACTTATAATGATTAACTATATGTTAGTTTTCCTTGTCTTTCCTTATTCTCCTTGATTACCGACAAGCAGTATAACTATTTACCAAAATACAGTAAATATGCAAAGTATACCGATGAATCCAGAATGAATTATGTAAGATACAAAACAGTAAAGAAATATATCATACACACATATAACACATGGATTTTAATATCGAAACCCTTTTAAGGGAAAAAACCACTGGGACCGGTACCCCAAATTTTCACTCTTCTAAAGTGAGCCCTATTAGGAGCCAACCCTGTTAAAGGTTACAAACACACTGTTAGGTGTGACCTTGTTAGAGGATTTTACACATATAGGTTATCACTTCGTATCGGGCATCTAATGCTGCCATCCTTGAATCAGTCTCTCTCTTAGACTGTCAATAGGCATTGAGCATATCCAATGCTACTTTCATGAATCAACATTTTTTTCACTCCTTGGGATGTACCTCAATATATAGAAGACTATTAAGTCCTAGTCTGTTAAGAGACTTGATGCTTCAATGGTTAAACTGAAACAAAATGACCTGTTTCTAATGCAACTTGAATTGCATATTTTTGGATCTATTTAAGTACATTACCTCTCTGATCAATGTATCGATTCAATTATTTTGTGCTCCATACTTTCTTCTCTGTGATGTTGTGCTTACTGTTCGTCAATGTCTGCAGAATTCCTTAGCTCTCCTTCAACTTGATCGATCAGTACTGCATGAAGTTGTTCTTCATCAATTTATTTTTAGCATCCTCTTTCTATTCACTCCCCTTAATCCCCTTTTCATGTGATACAAAAATGAATTAAGCTTGTCTCTTATATAGACATAATATTCACTGTTTCTTGATTCTTGATTCTTGGCGTGAAAAACAATCCAGCCAATTTGATTTAAAGCATAACTTTTGATTTGTCTTGTAGTTATATTTATGCCAATTGTATAAATCAGCTTTAAATCAATTACTTAACTCTGGTCAAATAAAACAAAGAAAACAACCAGTAAAATCTATCTTTAGCTCTTGCCAACTAGATATTTTGTCTTTTTCTGAACTCTATGTTGTGTTGGTCAACTCTTCAGTTAGTCGTCAGTTACAACTACCAGTTCTGTCGGTGTGACTCTAGTTAGCTTCGGGATCTCCGTCCATTGGGTATCATTGGATTTTTTTGCTTGTCAAGAAACTCTGTCTTCTGCTCGTTGGGTATCACTGTGACTTTTCTTCTTTGCCTTTACCAATGGTGTACACTCCATCGGTGTTGTCTGTCACTTATTGAATACTTGAATTTTATGCATTGCTGAAAGCATAACCTTTGTTCCATTGATTCTTAGAAGTCTTTGGCATTATGTACATGACTGTACAGATGATATCAAGTTGACATCAATGACAATACAAACCATTAACTGATTTAATGCCTTGCATTATCTTCAACTTTACATTATCAAACATTTAATCAGTTACATGTCATCAATCTCTCCCTTTGGCATTGATAGCAACAAACTTATATTATCACACAACAAACTTATATTATCACACTATACTATTTCTAATACAATATAAAATACAACTGTTGAGATTCATCAAACTACCAATCTCTCCTTTTTGTCAACCGATAAATGTCTGAACTTCGGTAAGCTTTGTTTTAGCTTAGATTTGATTCCCACAGTTCTCTTGTCTTCTGATGTGTTGATTCCTTTTCTTGTGTCAATTTCTCTCCTTTTGATTGTTCTCCTATTTTGATGTTTTTCTCTTTTCAGCAATTCTCCCTTTGTATAATCTTTCATACAACTTTCTCTCCTTAAGGATATAATCTCTCCCTGTTGGAGTAATCTGATAATGGATAATATATCTTCCTTTTTTTTTAAGAATGCAATAATATGGATAATTTCTCTCCCTTTGACAACAATTCCAAACAAATATTTTACAAATATCTGACATTTATGTCAAGCAATCTTTTCTTTTTCTATCCATAATATATTCCTTGAATTTCCCTTATCCATCAGCAATACAACATTATGTCCTGGTGCTCGATTCTGATATATACATGTCTGTATATAGGTGTATCTTTTAAGTTCATCTCATTGCTTGCATCAACATGAATGATATTCTGATAATATGTAGGCTGATGCAACCTTCAGTCATTTTACTGACTGGTAGACAAGGGTTTGACCCCTAGTCTCTTTCTCAGGTACTCAAATGTATCCTTGGGCAGTAGTTTGGTGAAGATATCAGCTAGTTATTCTTTGGATTGCACATACTCAAGTATCACCTCTTTTTTTTGAACTTGTTCTCTCAAATAATGATACTTGATGGCAATGTGTTTAGTTTTGGAATGCATGACTGGATTCTTGGAAATTTTTATTGCACTAGTGTTATCACAATAGATAATCACTGGTTCTAAGATCTTCATATGCATACCTTCTAGCAACTATTTGATCCATGCAATATTTGAGCAATTTTCAACAGCAGAAATGTACTCTACTTTTGCAGTAGACCGAGAGATGCATCATTGCTTCTTGCTAATCCATGTGACAAGTTTGTCACCCATAAAGAATGCTCCTCTAGTTGTGTTCTTCTGGTCATCAAGATTCCCAGTCCAATCAGCATTGGTAAACACCTTAAGTTCAAATTTTCCTTCTCTTCTATACCATAAGTCAAATTCCTCAATATTCTTCAGATATCTTAGAATTCTTTTCACAGTAGTCATATGTGATTCCCTAGGGTTAGAAAAAAATCTAGCAACAATTCCTACTGCATGTGCAATATCTGGTCTAGTGTGTACAACATACATGAGTTTTCCTATCAATAAGCTATACAAAGTCTGATTTACCTCTATTTTCTTGTCCTCCTTTGTCAACTTACATCTAATAGCCATCGGTGTTCCAACTGGTTTGGATTCTTCCATCTTGACAATTTTTAGGACCTCTTTGATGTACTTGGACTATGTAATGTGAATTCCTTCACTTTGTTGAATGGTCTCTAGACCAAGAAAGAAATTGATCTCACCAAACATAGACATCTCAAACTCTTTTCTCATCTCATTATAAAATTATTTGCATAGCATATCATTTCCTCCAAATATGATGTCATCAACAAATATTTCAGCAATCAAGGTGTTAGCATCAGTATCTTCTTTTAAATAAAGATTACTGTTTTCACTAGTCCTTACAAATCCAATACTTA
>MU227659.1:2131298-2149883 GCA_018584345.1 Thuja plicata
TCATTCATAGCACTTATCCATTCCTCATTGTCTAGTGCAGCATTGACAGATTTTGGCTCAAACTCACAAATTAAACAATTTGAGTTTAAAGACTTACTTCTTGTTCTTGTACCAGCTTTCTTATCTCTTATAATCTGGACATCTGGATGGTTCCTTCTTACATATCTTGAAAGTATAGGTACAGTTCTTTATCTATCAGCTTGATCATTATTTTGATCTTCATTCTGTTCTTCATCACCTTGCACATCATTTTGATCATTATTCTGACCGTCGGTATTTGCAGCCTGATGCTCGGGAGAAATGATTTGTACCTCGGGGGCTCTACATTGTTTGTAAGGTAGAGTTTTAGGTTCCTTGTTGTAAGTGAACTTATTGTAGTCCTCTAGTTCTTTAGTGCTTTCTTGTTCATTCTTTTCTGCAAATTTATTTATCTTTACATTTGCACTTTCAATAAATTTTTTAGAGGCTTTGTTTAGACATTTATAAGCCTTTCTCTTGGTAGAATACCTTAGAAAAATTCCTTCATCACTCTTGGAATCAATTTTTCCATTTCTATCATCTTTTAAGATATAACATTGACTTCCAAAAATTTTGAAATAACTTATATTGGGTGTGTATCCATACCATAGCTCATAAGGTGTCTTCTTCGTGTCTTTCTTCAATTGTACTCTATTCAGTGTGTAAACAGCAGTACTGATAGCTTCCCTCCAAAATATTTGGGTGATGCCTTTTTCTATCATCAGTGTTCTTTCACAATCAACTATTGATCTGTTCCTTCTCTCAAAAATCCCATTTTGTTGTGGCGTTCTTGGTGCAAAAACCTGTCATTTTATACCATGCTCATTACAAAAGTTAGTGAATTCATCTGATATAAAATCACTTCCTCTATTTGATCTCAAACATTTTAGATCCTTACTACTTTTTTTCTCTACCATAGCCTTATACCATTTGAACATCTTAAATGCTTCTGATTTATCTTTTAGAAACATAATTGTCATCATTCTAGAGTAATCATCAACAAAGAGAATAAAATATCTATCTCCATAATAACTCTTTGTCCTCATAGGTCCACATAAATTAGTATAGACTAATTCTAGAATTGCATCAGATGTATGGGTTTTTCTTTTGAAACTAGACTTTGTCATTTTACCTTTTTGACAGTTTTTACACATGATGTTGTCGGGCTTGGTCATTGTTGGTAAGTCTCTGACATTTCTCTTTTTGCTAATTTTTATCATGTTGTCAAAGTTCACATGACACAGTATTTTGTGCCATAACCATATGTCTTCATTTGTAGCAATCAAACAAGTGGAATCAGTATCATTCAGATAGAATAAGTTACCTTTTGTCTGCTCACCAGTACCAATCAAATTTCTAGATTTGTTGAAGATCTTTGCCTTCTTATTTTCAAATGCTACTTTGTGACCTGAATTATCCAACTGAGAAACACTCAATAGATTATAATTCAATCCATTTACCCAATAAGAATTATCACACTTTATCTGGTTATTCAACATTATTGTTCCTCTACCTTCAATTGGACAAGGTGTGTCATTTCCCATTCTTACTGATCCACCCTTGTAGTATTCAAAAGTCTCAAAATTTTGCTTATCACCAGTCATATGATGAGTGTAGCCACTAACTATGATCCAAACATCATTTTTGCTAATTTTACATATGAGATTTGTTTCTACATACCTTTCTTCTTCATCATCTAAATCATCCTTTACAACCACAAATACCATCTCGATGTCTTCATCAGATTCGGTGTCAGTATCATCATCCTTTCATTTTTCTAGGTAGCTGACCTTCTTTCCTTTGTCCTTATAGTCTCAGGTACCTCTTCTTTCTGATTTTCGGTAGCTTCTGTAATCAACTTTGTCAGACTTCTTCTCAAAAGATCTGTCATTACTTCTGTCATCTTTTCTTTTGTTAGTACATCTTGCAACAAAATGTCCAATCTCTTTGCAATTAAAACAAAAAAGTGGCAATTTACCTTTGCCTCTCTGCATTCTTCTGGCCATAAGTGCTTCAATTTCATAAAGATCATCTTCTTCATTTTCACTATCACTATCTTTTCTCATAGTGTTTTTGTGACTTGATTTACTTATTCTCATAGAAGTTTTGAATGCAGACTCTATGTTTGGTAAGACACTATTATCAAAGTTATTCATCTCAAATGAAATAATTCTTCCAATTAAATTGTCTATAGTAAAAATTCTATTTTCTACTACTCTCATTTCTTGAATGGCAGATACTCTAATAGAATAAGTAGGCAGTAAGGTTCTTAGAATTTTACTTACCACTATATCTTCTTCCAGTACACCTCCAACTCCTCAGATAGCATTGACTACTTCTTTAATTCTTGTGTTGTACTGAGTGATGTTTTCTCCTTCTTTCATTTTGAGATCATCAAACTTTCCTCTAAGGCTTTATGCCTTGCCTCTCAAAACATTTTTGTCACCACCATGTACAAGCTTCAATTTGTCCCACATCTGCTTTGTAGTTTTGCATTCTTTGACATCTTCAAATTCAGCATCAGAGAGTGAGGAATCAAGCTCTATCATCATGCCATTATGTTCATGCTTCTCCCTCATTTGTTCAATTATTGGTACTCCTGTGGGCAACACATATTGAGTTTCTAGGATTTGAGTAACATCATTACCAATACTTGATAAGTGGAGTCTTATTCTTCTCTTCCATGAAGAAAAATTATCTTTGTTCAACTTGGGCACATCTCGTCTGTTCATCTTGTGATCTTTGGTTTAGGTCTTGAAACCTTCCTTCTAAGCACACAAGCTTTGATAGCAATTGTTATTAATAACTGAGAGGGGGGGTGAATCAGTGGCCTCAAAAACTTATCCTTAAACTTAACCACCAATCAATAAACCTCATATTATTATGTCCCTATAAGATGCATGCCATTAAATACTTATAATGATTTACTGTCTATTGTTTTTCTTTGTCTGTCCTTATTCTCCTTGATTATCGATAAGCAGTATAACTATTTACCAAAATACAGTAAATATGCAGAGTATACCAATGAATCTGGAATGAATTATGTAAGATACAAAACTGTAAATAAATATATCATACACACATATAACACATGGATTTTAATGTGGAAACCCTGTTAAGGGAAAAAACCACTGGGACCGGTACCCCAAATTTTCACTCTTCTGAAGTGAGCCCTGTTAGGATCCAACCCTGTTAAAGGTTACAAACACACTGTTAGGTGTGACCTTGTTAGAGGATTTTACACATATAGGTTGTCACTTAGTATTAGGCATCTAATGCTGCCATCCTTGAAATAGCCTCTCTCTTAAACTGTCAATAGGCATCGGGAATATCCAAGGCTACTTTCATGAATCAACCTTTTTGGCACTCCTTGGGATGTACCTCAATATAGAGAAGACTGTTAAGTCCTACTTTGTTAAGAGACTTGATGCTATAATGGTTAAACTAAAAAAAAATGACATGTTTCTAATGCAACTAGAATTGCAGATTTTCAGATCTATTTAAGTACATTACCTCTCTGATCAATGTATCGATTCAATTCTTTTATGCTCCATAATTTCTGCTCTGTGATGTTGTGCTTATTGTTTGTCAGTGTCTGTAGAATTCCTTAGCTCTCCTTTAGCTTGATTGATCAGTACTGCATGAATTTGTTCTTCATCAGTTTCTTTTTAGCATCCTCTTTCTATTCACTCCCCTTAATC
Source organism: Thuja plicata (assembly GCA_018584345.1). NCBI lineage: Eukaryota > Viridiplantae > Streptophyta > Pinopsida > Cupressales > Cupressaceae > Thuja > Thuja plicata. The sequence goes on from MU227659.1 coordinate 2,135,018, forward strand.
CCCTTTTCATGTGATACAAAAATGAGTTAAGCTTCTCTCTTATATAGACATGATATTCATTATTTCTTGATTCTTGGCGTGAAAAAAAATCTTGCCAATTTGATTTAAAGCATAACTCCTGATTTGTCTCGTAGTTATCTTTATGCCAACTATATAAATCAGCTTTAAATCAATTACTTAACTCTGGTCGAATAAAAAAAAGAATACAACTAGTTAAGTCTATCTTTAGCTCTTGCCAACTAGATATTTTGTCATTTTTTGAACTCTCTGTTCCATTGGTCAACTCTTCAGTTAGTCATAGGTTACAACTACTAGTTCTATCGGTGTGACTCTAGTTAGCTTCGGGATCTCCGTCCGTTAGGTATCATTGGATTTTTTTTCTTGTCGGGCAACTCTGTCTTCTGCTCATCGGGTATCACTATGACTTTTCTTCTTTTCCTTTAGTGATGGTGTACACTCTTTTAGTTTTGTCTGTCACTTAGTGAATACTTGACTTTTATGCATTACTGAAAGCACAACCTTTGTTCCATTGATTCTATGAAGTCTTTGGCATTATGTACATGATCGTATAGATGATATCAAGTTGACATCAATGAAAATACAAACCATTAACTGATTTAATGCCTTGCATTATCTTCAACTTAACATTATCAAACATTTAATCAGTTACATGTCATCACATAGTTGTTCTTATTATACTCCTAACAATGTACTAGTCACTCCTAACAGGGTGAACCCTCAGAAAGGGTATTTGTGGCTCCTAAAAGGACAAATTTATATACTGCAGTATTGGGCTTGTGGGTGTCATCCCCACCGTATTTTTTCCCTCTTACAAGGGTTTCCACATGAAAATATTTATGTTATGTGTGATGAACTTGTGGATGCTTGTTATTACTTTCTTTTATGTATTTACATCAGTTACTTGTTTTATTGTTTGGAAAGCATTTTAGTATCTATTAAGATCAATGGTTGAATTAGTTCACTATCTGTTTGTACTAATTCAACNCCCCCCCCCCCCCCCTCCTCTCTCAGTACCTATTATTTCCAAAAAAAATGATATTATAAAGGAGACCCCTTGGTTAAATAGACCAAGGTGAAAACATGAGAGCCTGAGATTATGAAAAGTGTCTAAATCTTATGACATGATAGGTAAAGAGACAACTTATCACCCACATAAGATGGAAAAGTAAAAGTGTCACATGCTTACTAAAGGTGGATCACACTCTAAGGTGGAAATATGTTTGTGCCACATGTCCACTTAAGGTGGATCACCTTCCAATATGCAAAGGTGTTTGTGCAAAATATCCACTAAATGTGGAAAAGAGATAAAGTTACAAGTTTGCCAAAGATGTGTGTCTCACTTAAGGTGGAAAAGTGCTAATGTGATATCATCATTTAAAGTGAGAATATTCCTATGTGGTCCCTAAGTAAACTTAAGTAATATATGTTCTTAAAACCTATGACAGTGAGTTGCTAGGTAAAACAATTAAACACACCAATAGAAATGGTATAATACATGTATCTTGTCATTGCTTGCATACTTTGTATTACATGAGAGATATATCTAATATATAATTAACAAGAAAAATAGAAGGAAATGTATGCAATAAGGCTTAGATATGGTGAATTAATACATATTCTCTTACAAAAAATTTATAAATATTCAACAAATTTTTGTTGTGTAATTGAAAAGAGAGGAATTCTCTCATATCATAATTTCTATTTCGTAATTGATGAAATAGGGTTTACTTCTTTAACAATGGAGAAATATCATAATATTTGTAACTATAAATAAACAAGAGTCTATTAAATTGTAGGAAAGTTATTTACAATGTATTGATCTTGATTTTGAAAAGGGAATCTTAAAAAGAGTTAATTTAATTTTAATTGCAAAAGTACATAAAAAATAGTATACAAATATGTAACAATTTTTTTGCATTGTGAAAAAAAAGTCAACTATACAAGCTTTGTCAGCTCTAAGTCCTAGTAAGGCTACTCAAAAACAAGTCACTCATTTTATCTAATTGAAATAAAGATGATCTCTAAAAGCCCTCTAACCTTAAGAAAAAGGAAAATATTCTAAAAGAGTGTGTAGATGTCATGTTAGAGAATCTTCTAGCTACTCTAACATTGTTTTGAATCATTAATCACAAGATGAAGCTACATATGGTATCTAGACCTCTTGCACATTTACCTTATTAACTTTTTTTCCTTGAGATGGATAAGATAATAAAATAATTCACTATCTACTAATGGATATTAGATACATCTACTCATCTCAATCTGTGTATGATTCTTCGGTCCTCTTCCAAAAGGAGGAGGAGGATTCATTATAGTTATCTATAGATTCTAGATCTTTAAACAAGAACATAAGAGAAAGTACCTACCCCCTCTCATCATGGACTTCTTGGATAAGTTGATAGGGGAATGCTACTTTTCCAATTTAGACTTAAAATGGAGGTACTACCAATTCAAGACTGTCATGGACTGTGCATGCGAAAATGGGGTACCTACAAGCTGCATGACAAACACACGCTTCAATAGATCATTAGATGGTTAGCGGGTTAGAAATCAAGAAATATAAAAACAATAAGCAACTACACTAACCTAAACTGATCTATTGCCTTCTAGTAGGTAGGATTATGAGCATTCTCTCAGGTCATCGCAAGCTCAATGACTACACTGATAACCTAAACAAAGGATTTTAAATCTATGCTGAATGATCTAAGATGACCTGCAAGATGCAGATTTGTGGTTAATCCAAGCTACTTAAGATTCAGTTTTAGAGCACCAATTTGAATGTGTATGGATTCATTTTAATCCCAAAACAAAGTGTGCTCTAAGTTAGATTGATTTGCATGCTTAAACAAATTAACCATTAAAATCTAAGATAATGAAAGCTACAATGCAAGAAAACTAGTATGCAAAATGTAGCATAATAATGATAAATGCAAAAGTTAAGATCCCTATGAAGGAAAAGAGTTTCTCTTTTATAGAAATCTCTCTCTAATCGAAAGTCGAGATGGAAAGAAAAGAGTGGCTCATATTTTATTGAACAAGCATAATCCATGTGCAAGCGATGTGATTGGTAGAAAGAGTCAGTTGACTGAACTGATTGATCAGTCTGTCTGGAAACTTCCATATTCAGTTCTCAGTTAACTGAATGTTTCCAAGATGATAAATAGTGGAGAATCAGTTAACTGAGCGGAACTGGATTGTTTCCAAAATGATAAATCAGTTAACTAGATTTGATGATGTCATATGCATTTTTAATAAATTAAATGATTTTGAATGTATATCTATTTTTATTAATTAATTTAATTCCCTTTTTTTATTTAATTGATAATTTAGTAATTTTATTTAATTAATATATCAGAATATCAATTAAATATTTAACAAAAGGTTTATTTGCCAATGTAATGTGATTTTAGGGATTAATTAATTAAACAAGTAAGATGATCGATTAGGACCTAGGGTTCAGGTCAGATCAGTTTGAATTTGATGAATTGCCTGTTTGATTTAGGACTTAGGGTTTATCAAGATTAGGGTTTCTTGATTAATTGTTGAGATTCGGGGTCTATGGTTTAGGTGACCATTTTTAGGTGATTACATTTGCCCCTCTTTGAATTGATGTGCGATCAACACATTGATTCAAAGACTTGTTAGAGAGAAGACCTAGAATAGTTTGATTTGAAGTGATGAAACCATTCTTTTGACAAAGAAGACCGACTTTGAGCTTGATTGGACGAAGATGGATCAAAAGATATAAACAAAATGTTCATTTTGATTTGAAGCAATGAAATTGAACATCTGTCAAGACTCTTAAACTTTTTAATTGGTTTTGACGAATAACTAGTTTGATTTGAAGCGATGAAACTAATTACTGTTAAGAGATTTGATTAACAAGCAAATTGACTTGATTTGAAGTGATGAAGCCAATTTGATCAATGTATCTAGTTTCAAAAATGAATAGCTCATATAAGACCGATCTTGTCTAGTTTTGAGTGTGTTCACCACTGTATAAGACCATTGATTAGGTTGCCTTTGATTTAAGATGATCTCAACTTGATTTGATGCGATGAAGTTGCGATACCCCAAGCGATGGGGTTTTGATTAAGGATGTAATCACTGTAATGTTGATGTCATGATCCTATCCCCTTAGGAGTGAAATCAAAATATGGCTAGGTGCCCCAATGATGAGAAGCAATTTGATTGATTAGATAATTTAGGAAGAAACTAATCTGATTAGAAAGAGGTCCCAAGTGGTTAGGACAAAAGATGTACTTGATGAGAGGTCATGTTTGACCAAGATTGACCAAAAGTATGATACATGGATTGATTAGAATAAAATCATGAGAGATTTCTATTGGTTGTGTAAGTGGTCAATTTCATATTTCAATTTTGATCCTAAAAATGGAATCAATATAGTCGAATTAGCAAGGGGTGTCATGTTCATGCACAACTGACCACTTGACAATGAGAAGATTTATCGATAAGAACCTCAGATCCTTCACATTGGAAAGAGATAAAGTTATTATGTAGATTTCAACACTATGCAGATGTAGTATGTAAGACTAACATGAAGGCAACCTAAGGTGTAGTCACTGAAGCTTTAGCATTGAAAATTTTCATCATTAAGCATTTTTGGAACATCGGAGTCGATACAATCCTTACTGGTGCCACTGTGACCATAAGAATATGAATATGAATATGAATTTCATCAGATAAGATATGGGAAAATATCATAAGCATAGGGGCACAAAAGCCAAGATGACCTAAATGTTATTTCTAGTTGATGTTGCATGAGTACACCAGTATCGAGGCATTCAAAGCCAAGATAACTATGAGTGCGATCTTACGTAAAAAAGAAGAGCAATAACAGTCAAGGAGATAGTTCCAACCTCACCTTGGTGTACAAATAAATAGGATCGAGCGATGTGAGGCTTTTCCTCCTTAATGCAGGAGCTCTTATCAGATACACCCTATTTATTTGATGTTTCTAGATCATCGGGACCACACCAACAAGCAATAGACAAAGAAAAGATTAATGAAATTAATGAGAATAGGGAGCATACAAAGAGAAGTTCAGCATACTTCAGCTAGTTTCAAATTTTTTGGATGTGTATATGTATGAGTTTTTGAGAAACACCATCGTGCTTGTGAGTGCTTTGTGTTTGATTGCTATTGATTTATTGTTTATGTTTGCGATATCCAATGTGTGTTAAGAAATATAGATGCATCCAAAGATAGTGTTAAGAAATACTATTAATTGTGGTCTTGAGAAACACCTGTTTACGTCAGTAGCGATTTCTCCTTTAGAAATAACAAGATTACTGACTCTAGGGTTAGCCAAAGATGTCATCAAATTTGGGGACCAATGACCCTAGTAGAAAATGATGATAACTGACTTGACTCATACTGCGAGGACAAAGCCGATTCAATTGCCCCTAGGTTATGACTCTGCATTGGTTTCAAGCCAGGAGGGTTCTCAGAAGAACCAAAGTGTCACAAAAGTGACTAAAAGCTATGAACAAACTTAATCAAAGGATTTCCAAGACTCAGCATTGATAGATGGAGCACTGAGTACAAGAGGCGCTTGTTTACTAGGTTTTCACCTACTTGGCAGAAATGCTATTTAGCATAAATCGACTTGATTTAAAATGATGAAGCCAATTTGATGAATGCGCCTGGTTTCATAAATGAATGACTCCTCTAAGACCGATATGTTTAGTTTCGAGTGTATCCATCACTGTATAAGACAATTGATTGGGTTGTTTTTTATTTATGATAATCTCAACTTGATGTGATGCGATGAATCTGAGATGCCCCAAGTGATGGGGTGTCATGCTTCATGATGTGATTATTGAAAACCTGGTAAGTATGTCTGTGTTGCCATCCTTTTTTCTCAACTTTTTTGTATTTTTCCATTTTTTGATTTTTTTGATTTTTTGATTTTTTGATTTTTTTGATTGATGCATCAAGGCGCCTATTTCTAGGTTTTCACCAAGATTATCACTTTTTCAGTACTTTTTACGATTTTTAGATTTTTTTCAGGATCATTTTTCACTTTTTTTTAGTCTTTTTTAGAGATTAACCGATCTCAAGCAAGATCACATTGGTTTGCCCCCAATGTATAGCAAGGTGGAGGTCATCGCAGATGGATTAGAAAGTTGATGGATGAGGCAAATAGACAATTATGGATGCATAGGGTGAATGCAACCCTTGAGGACAGTCTCCTCAAGATTACCCAAGCTAGGGAAAAAACAAATATAGAAATGCAGGCTCATGGAGCGGTGCTGGATAGCATATAAGATAATGACTTGATGTCATGAAAAGCATGTGGTCCAAAAGAGTGGACATGTCAAGAGAATTCTAAGAACTTGTTTTTCAATTTTGATCAAGACCAAGGGGTCAATTAGATAGGATATAGCCATGATAGCATAATTAGGATAAGGGGTGATGGAGGTATAAGTGAATGGTTTGGATTATGGTAGGAATGCTTAGAGATAGGAAGGATAGGCTTGGGCTAAGAAAGATCATGATAGGGTGCCATGGATGAGAGAAAGTGAATACCCTGATGGAAAGGATAATGCATGGTAAGAGGCATAATGCTCATGGATAGGCTCAACCTTGTCAAGATCACCAGAAGGAACATGGATTCTCATGGCCTAGATGGATGTAAGATATGATGGATAAGATGACATGGAAGGAACTTTCCCCCAAGTTAAGAGTGCAAGTAGGAGGAATTATGCATGACGCATGTTTTCTAGGTTTTCATCATGGTACTTATCCAAGGTGCCATAAGAAGTGGTTTTCACCATAGGACAGATTGATTTTTCTTTTATTTTGCTACCAAGGTGCCTATTTTTTAGGTTTTCACCAAGACACTTTTTCTTTATTTATTTATTCTTTTACTTTTGATTTTATGGAGGAACATAAGCTTCTTTCTCTTTAGATAGTGCTCCTCTGACAGATATTATATGATAGGCCAAGGCCGCTGAAAGTATGCTCAAAGATGTTGATATGGTGATGGTAGGGAATGAAATGAAGGATAAGGGAGATGGTAGCCAAGGATTTGTGTGAGGGATTGGATAAGAGGGATGGAAGGATATGTGATGGATGGGTAGTAGATGGGTGCAGGATATTGGATAGAATATGGTGATAAGATCAACATTGACACACCCCTTGAAGGGTAGTGGATGGAGGGAGGAAAAGTAGATGGAATAGCTTGAGACTTTGATGGATGAGTGGATATGGATCTTGGTACACGAGGACCCAAGATGGATGTAGAAGGGGGTGAATATTTAGATGGAGATGAATTGGAAGACTTTGGAAGCTTGGATGTCAACTCTAAATTTTCCTTTTTGTTCAAGCCTTTTAAGAGAGACTTGGGAATCCAAATAAATTTTGATTTTCTTTTTATATCCAAGTCCTTTAGAAGAGACTTGGGAATCCACATAGCTTTTGATATTCTATTGCTTTTGGATGATTTAGAATGAAATTATTCCATGATGGATTTAGAAACCCATATTTTCTTTGATGTTATTCTTTTCTTGGATTTAGAATGCAATTCTTCCATGATGGATTTAGGAACCCATATGCTTTGATTTTATCCTTTTCTCAAAGGACCTTTGCGGTCTCTTTGTATTCACGGGTTGATTAGATGGGACATAGTGATTTTCATATGTAAGTTCAAATTATTGTATTTATGATTTCTTCCTTGCACATCCAAATTGCTTCCAAAAGACTTGGGGAGTGTGGATGAATAAGTCTGATATAACTAGATCATATGGAATGGTTGATAAGGATATTTCAAGGATGCATGTCTTTGTTGATCTTGAGAGGGGATAGGGTAAGTGGATGACAAGCTAGTAGTTATAGGCATGGTGGATGGAGGGATATAAGGACCCAATATAGATGGAAGGTTTGACGGTTTTAGCTTTGGGATATAGGGACCAAGGATGGATTTGGAGGATAGTGAAGGATGATACTTACATTTGAATGGAGGGAGATAAGGTGTGGAAGGGATATCAACATCTTTAGCGTGAGCTTCATGACCAAGGTTCTTCTCTTTTGAATTCACCTTTATATCCATAGGTGCATGAGGAGATTTGATAGGAATGACTTTGATAGGAGCAGTTGAAGCTTCAGGGGATTTATGTTTCTGTAAGGGATTTCGAGGAATGATGGTTTCTAGATATGGAACAATATGACAAGGGGATGATAGGATGCTCTGATCTTGACAAGGATCTTTAGATGGTGTACAAAGGGTACCTTTCTCTTGATTTTCAATAGGCCCCTTAGAGATGCCAGAAAGGATATCTTGATCTTGCTTGGGAGCTGGATAAGATATAGGAGATGTAAGAGTTTCTTCTGGGAAGAAATGGAAGGGGATGATGAAATCATTGTGGAACTCTTGAGATATGCAATTTTGGTCAACTGTTGGATAAAGATGGATGGTGTCTTGATCTTGATCATTACAGATATTTGTTTCTTCACACTTTGGATTGCCCTGTTGACACGGAGCCACTTCTAAGGATGAGGTAGAAGTGTTGATTTTTATGAAAGATTCTTAACACGCTGATGGACAATATTTTGTAATAGGCATCATAAGTGTTGAAGCACATGGAAGCTTTGGGTCGATGGTCTTTGAAGCCTGAGAAAGACTTGTAGTTTTTTTTTTATTAGCTTGTATCTCTTTTAGAGGTAGTCCCTGAGGGTAGACATAGTCATCATTAGGTTCAGTTCTTGATAGAGATGGTGAAGATTTAGGAGATGGAGGAATGGTGGAAGAAGTAGATGTGATATGGGAACCATTGCTAGACATGGATTCCTAATATTGATCATGCTTGAGATCATTGTCTTCACTAGATGATTCATTAGGATTTTCCACTTCGATTAGGCCATCATCTATGAGATCTTGGATTTAATGTTTTAACTCCATGCAAGATGAAGTTTCATTCTCATTGTGTCGATTATATGCACAATAGGTACTCAAGAATCTCAATCCACATGATGTGGCTTGAGGCAATGTGATGAGGTCATTCTCTAGAAGTTCATCCAATGCTGATTCATAAGATTATCCCAAAGGAGTGAAGTCCCTCTTTCATTTAACCCAAGGTTTTTCTTTCATGAGGTTACTAATCCCTTTAGAGGTAGACATTGTATTGTTTTCAGTAGCTTTTAGGGCTTTGGAGCCACTTGGTTGATCATGATCAAATAGAAAAGGATAGATTGAGCTTGATGAGGATTTGATGGATTTTGTATCCTTTTCCCTATTTAATTCTTGGATTTTAGATTGAAAATTTTGGAGTCATTTTGATAGAGTTGCCATAAGAATCTCTTCTTGCGCGTTGTTAGGACCATAAGATTTAGCCCATTTTCTTTTAGACATTGTAAGATTAGGTTGATTGTTGGAAAGTTGACTTCCTAAGGATGCATGACTCATTTTGTGTTGTCATCATGGCAACAAATTCATACTAAGTTTCTGTCAAAGATAACTCAGAAGGAAAAATGACAAAGTATGGAAATAGGGCAGATAAAGAAATTCAACGATCAGCACATCAGCGCACATGCAAGAGATTGAGTCAGCATATGCGCATTCACATATATGTTCTATGACATGTGTAAATACTACATCCAGACATGCATAGTATGGAACAATAGTACGGAGAAGTTACAGACAGATCAATAGACCAGCAGTCCAGAAGACAGAGCATGGAAGCCGACTAGTGTTTTGATCAGCGTGAATTATTTTGTTATGTAATGGCTAAGTGCCTTTGACTATATGTTTGTAATTATGTAATTAGAATTTTTGTAAACACACTTGAGCTGACTTGTTCGAAAGTATTGTGTATTTTGTTTTAGGGCCGACTAGAGTCTTGTTTTGGGTCGTGCCTATTCGGATATCAACATATAAGTATGTAATGTAAAGTTATGTTACAAGTGTTGATTATTGTGAAAGAGGAAGATATAGAAGAGTAGTATGATGAAGTCAGTATATGATATAACTCTTTAAGAGAGTAAGAGAATTCGCGCATACATAGAACTAATCAAATAATAGTGTCATTACAGCAGTTCACTTTTGATATAGTGTATATCAACTTTCAGAAGGTTGTAGCCTTCATCCTATTGGGCAGTGAGCCTAGGTAGTGAGCCATATACCTTTAACAAGGTTTTTACAAAAGACTCCTAACAGGGTCAGACCTTTAACCAGGTCATTGTACTCATATTGTAAAGACTGCTTCTAACAGGGCAAAGGAACTTTAACAGGTTTATTATACTAGTACAATATTTGTGGGTACTAATTCCCACCAGGGTTTTCCTCTGATCAACGTTTCCCTATAATCATATCATGTTTTATGAGTTCTTATGTTAAGCTTCATTCAATGTATGTTTGATTTATGTTTAAGTTGCTGAAAATTAATAAATAAACAAAAATTGATTCACCNTTCCCCCCCCCCCCCCCCCCCTCTTAGTGTTTCTAACAATTGGTATTAGAGCTCTGGTCCTCTGAAAGAAATTTTAACCACTTGAGGATATCATGGACTCAGCAGAAGCAAAACATTTGAAAAATAATCTTGAAGCAGCTCTTGAAGATCTTGATAGATGTGAAAAAGAAAATGAAGAAATTAGACTAAAATTTGATGGCTCACAAATGCTTAACAAGAAATTAAGAAAAGATTTGAAAGATTGTTCTACAAGTGATTTAGGGAAAATGGTCAAAAAGCTCAATGAAGAGAATATGTCTCTAAAAGATAAAATTGAAAATCTAGATGAACAGCTAAAAGACAGTCAAATTTCTATTAAAGAAAAGATCAAAGAAAGAAAACAATTAGATGATGAACTCTTGAAAGAAAACATGAAAGTCCTGGAATTGGAAATCATAAAGAAGAAGTTGGAATCTAAATTAATAGAAGCAAAAGATAAGATTGATAAACTCCACACAAGTTCTGATTCACTTCAATCTCATCTTAGTGCACAAAAGCTAAAAGGTGACACTACTGGTCTTAGATATAGTGTAGCACAAATTGAAATCAATTCATTGCAAGAAAGAGAGAAAGCACATGAAGCATCTCCAGAAGCAAAGAAAGTTGAAAATGTTACAAAGATTAAAATAGATCCGCCTAAAGAGGAGATCAAGCAAGTTAACAGAACTTGTTATGCATATAAAAAACATGGTCATTTCGCAAGAGATTGCAAAGAGGTAAGACCTTTCAATGGTTATTGTTTCTCCTGTAATAAATTTGGTTACAGGGCTAGACATTTTAGAACAAATCAAAGAAATCAGTCATAGCAAAATCAAAGAAGAATTAATCAAAACAATCAGAGAAATCAACCTCAAAGAAATTTGCAGAACACTACAGGTCAGACATGTAACTACAATGATCACATAGCAAAGGAATGCAGCATGATGAACAAGAACATCAGACCTCCTATCATTTTTTACACATGTGGAAAGGCTGGACACATCTCAAGGTTTTATAGATCCAGAACTCAAAAGCAAGAGGATCCTAAGAAATCACTATTTGAAGAAGAAGGAGAAGTCAAGTTTGTTCAAGAAAAAGAAGATTCAAGAAAAATTTGGGTTGAAGTAAAGAAGGACAATGATGTTGACATAGTAGTTGATGCATCCACAGTGGACACACCCTCTACTTTTGCTTGAATAAGCCTTCTTGGTCTTAGGGGGAGATATTCTAGCTCAAGACCCCTGCACGGTTGGTATACTCACCTCCGAGTATGTGCCTATGGATTCATGGTTATAAGCACATAATATTGTAGTATGCATACACACATTGTCTCAAGTTCATTGGGATCAAATTTGCAAATTCTCTGAGTAATTTGCGTACGGTTGCAAACATTAAATGTAGTAGCTTCTATAAAAGAATGTAAATCTTCAATCTTCTTCACACTTGCATTCGAGATCACAGAATTTGGAGAGCATTGGAGCACTGAGTATCAAAGCATGAAAGCATAACAGATTTGGGAGTTAAGCAAATGGATAAGAAGTTGAAATGGAACCCTAGCAGTCGCACCGTTTTGAAATTTCATGAAACCCTACTTAATCAAGTTCCAAGTAAGTATGGCGACTCCAGTTGAATTTGATATTATAGAGAGGAAGAGATTTTAATTCAAGGAGCATCCATTCAAATCCATACTGGATGATGTGGAAGGAGCTTTCTCCAAAACCCCATTAGGTGTTGTTCACGTAGAAGATATCTGTGCATATATTTACTGTAAGAAGGAAATAGTAGGAGATATCAGCATAGCCACTCATATGGGATCTATGATGAAACTTGACTATACATTCAAGGATGAGTTTGCATACTTGATTGATAACACTATCTTTGAATACTCTAATGCGCATGAGTTTGATGAGCCAGAATGGGTGAAGATTTTAGTAAGAAGAATACATGATGATCTTTACTGGATTGGTGAGGTTCTTGTGCACATCACTACTGACCTAATCCATGAATTAACTAGACTTCCCAAAACTAGACCATTTCTTCCTACCAGCAAGGATGTCAAGAAGCAAGTTGAACAAGTTTGCCTATCTAGAAGTGACAAGCGCGGGATGACAGTTGACCCTATCAAGGAAGATGACATAAAGCTTCTAACAATGATACTTGGGTATAAGTTTTAGCAAGCAAGTGGGTTAAATAGTGTCTCTGTAGCAATAATCCTTCCAGCTATCAGAATGGTGAAGGATAACACTGAATACAACCTATGTGAGATCTTGCACACTCAATTGATTGACAACATTCGAATCATCAAGCATGACAGGAGCAAGACATTCAGGTTTGAATCTTTGATCATCTACTTATATTTTCATATTTTTGGAAAGGTTGCAAACCTTTACCTAGACAGGAGAAAACCCACTAATGACATTATTTTTCCATTAGTGCACTTAGTGAAAAACATTGACAGAGATCACCGACAGATTACAAGCATTACCGGCGAACAGTGAGCATACCCAATAGAACACAAGGGTCATGAAAAATGCTAAGTATGAAAGTGACAAGCATCACTGGCAAACACAAGCATCACCAGCAACCACAAGCATTACCAGTGACAGTTTTGAAAACTAACCCGATAGGAACAGAAAAGGCAAACCCGACGACAAGTTCAAGAAAGGAACACTGACGACCAAGAAAACCGACCGTCAGAACCGACAGTCAGTTAAAGAACCTGCAAAAAGTGGATCTGATTTTTACACGACAGATAAAGCAATGTAATTCTATTTATAGATTTTTTATTTGTTTTAAATTATAACTTGAGGGTCAAGAAAGCTTTATGTAAATGTTTTAAAGCATCCTAACGGATCAAAAAACATATCTAACTAAAGATCAAGGTCAAGTTGTAAACCTTGGATCTAGAGTTAACATGCGATGCATGATTCAAGAATTGAGCCTAATTTAGTATAAGTAGATGTTCAAACTCAATTGTGAGTTATGAATTCATTGTTGTTGATAGCCGTGAAGAGCATCTAAGGAGAAGAAGGCAGAATTCATGCAAAGTTCATAAACAAATCACATCAGTTGTCAAGAACACACAGAGGCTACCGATGAGTAGATAAAGGTATTATTCAATCATGGAAGGATGATTACTAATATGTTTGAAGCTTTATAGGATTTTTTATCAGCAATTAAAGATTGCATACAACATTAGATCAAAGACTTATGTAGTTGAATTCTAACAAGTGCATCACATCTAAAATCCTTTTGTAGAAGGTGGACTTAACCGTTCTTTACAAATCTCTTAACAGAGTGCACACTTAACAGTGTTGCTAAAGCTTCAAACGAAGTAGATCTTAACAGGTCTCCACTGTAATACTCCTAATAGGGTAGGTCATCAAAAGTGACCAATTGTAAGCCTTAACCGGCCCCTTCTTATATGCAGATAGTGAAGTCTTGTGGGTAACAATCCCCACCGCAGTTTTTACTTCCTAACAGGAGTTTTCTGCGATATCATATCTTGTGTTATGTGCTATCTATTTTCATGAATGTTTATGTTATGGTTACATACTAAAACAACTTATGATATGATTGCATATGCATAAAGAAAGATGAACAGTTAGATAAGATAATTTACAAACTGATGATTAAGGGTTAATGGGCTAACCAAGAAAAATTTAGAGGTACTAATTCACCCCTCCCCTCTCAGTACATCATTCCAATATATTTCCAACAATTGGTATCAGAGCTTAGTCTCTCTCTTGAAAATCTTAAATACTTGAGAGCAAAGATTAGAATAATGGACAAGTTCAGAGTAGACATGACTATTGAGAATGAGTAGTTATAGATGTAAATAAACTATGAGCAGTACAAGGAGGCGACAATAAAATTGAGAAAATCTCTTGATGAAAGAAAGATTATGGCAACCAGGTTGAATAAGAAAGACTACAAAGAATTGGAAATAATAGATTACTTTGAAACAGCGGAACCATCAATGAGAAAAGCTTCAGATGCATCAGATGAAGAAATTAAAAGTCTACAAGAGGTCAATCTACATCTAATAGATCAAATCAAGATGCTACAAATTGGTCAAGAGACTCAAATAGTGAAAATGATTAATGTCATGAATTATGCAAGAAAATCTAAAAATGAAAGAACACTAGCCATTGATGATAGGAGGAAAATTACATAAAAGCTATAAGAGAAAGAATCAAAAATTCAAAGACTCACTAAGCATCACCATGAGGTTACAAACCAGATAATTCTTATGAGTCAAGAAGCAAATAGATTAAATACAAAACTCATTGAAAGAATACAGATCATTGGTGAGCTAAGAGAAGAGAATGAAAAATTGAAGCATGAAATCAAAGTCCAGAATCAACACAACGAATTAATCAAAAAGGCTGAGGATA
>MU227659.1:2186732-2225377 GCA_018584345.1 Thuja plicata
CATACTAATCTTGCTTTGTTTCTAGTGACTTCTCCATTCTCATTCAGCTTGTTTCTGAATATCCATTTGGTACTGATGACATTCTTGTCATCTGGTCTTGGTACTAGTGTCCATGTATTGTTCTTCTGAATCTGTTATATTTCCTCATTCATAGCACTGACCCATTCTTCATTCTCAAGTGCATTGTTAATAGATTTAGACTCAAAATCACAAAGTAAACATCTGGTGTTAAGTGACTTACTTCTTGTTCTTGTTCTAGCCTTTTTGTCTCCTATGATTTCATTTTATGGATGATGTCTTCTGACATACTTGGAAATATTTGACTCAGCTTTGTGTTCGTCATTCTAATCATCTTCTTCACCTTCATTCTCATCTCCATTTTTTGGAACATCATCTTGAGGATTACCTTGATTGTCGGTAATTGTAGCCTAATGCTTGGATGCAATGTTTTGATACTTGAGAGTGACACACAATTTCTTGGGTAGAGTGTCAAGTTCTATATGAACAAACCTTTTGTAGTCTTTTGGTTCCTTTTTGCTTTCCTTATCATTCTTTTCTACAAATTCACATTTCCACTTTCAATGATTTTGTTAGATGACTTGTTAAGACATTTATAAGCCTTGTTTTTGGTTGAATACCCTAGGAAGATACCTTCTTCACTTTTGCAGTCAAGTTTTCCATTTCTATCATCCTTCAATATATAACATTGACTACCAAAGATTCTGAAGTAACTTACATTGTGTGTATGACCATACCAAAGCTCATAGGGTGTCTTCTTTGTGTCCTTATTCAATTGTACTTTGTTTAATGTGTAGACAAAAATACTGACACCTTCCCTCTAGAAGGTTTGAGTGATGATTTTCTCAATCATCAATTCTCTTGCACAGTCAACAATTGATATGTTTCTCCTTTCAGCAATTCTATTTTGTTGTGGTGTTCTCGGTGCAGAAACTTGTCTTTTAGTTCCATGCTCATTGCAATAGTCAATGAATTCATCTAAAGTGAATTCCCCTCCTCTATCTAACCTTAAGCATTTCAATTTATTTTCACTTTGTTTTTCTACCATTGCTTTATACCATTTAAACATCTTAAATGCTTTTGATTTATCTTTTAAAAACATGGCTGTCATCATTCTAGAAAAATCATCAACAAAGAGAATAAAATACCTATCTCCATAGTAACTCTTTGTCCTCATGGGTCCACATAGATCTGTATGGACTAATTCTAGAATTGCAGTAGATTTATGGGTTTTACTCTTGAAACTAGACTTTGTCATCTTACCTTTTTGACAATTCTTGCACATGATATGCTCGGGCTTAGTCATGCTCGGTAAGCCTGTGACATTCCTTTTTTTGCTTATCTTTATCATGTTGTCAAAGTTCACATGACACAATCTTTTGTGCCACAAACATATGTCTTCATTTCTAGCCATTAAATAAGTGGTGTTAGTGTCATCAAGATAGAAAAGGTTACCTGTTGTCTTCTCATCGGTACCAATCAATCTTCCTGATTCATTGTAGATCTTTGCCTTCTTATTTTCAAATGCTACTCTATGACCTGAATTGTTCAACTGTGAAACACTTAACAAATTATAATTCAGTCCTTTTACCCAGTAGGCATTTTCACATTTTATCAAGTTATTCAACATTATGGTTCCTTTACCTTCTACTGGACAAGGTGTATCATTTCCCATTCTCATCGAACTACCATTATAGTATTCAAAAGTCTCAAACTTTTGTTTATCACTGGTCATATGGTGAGTGCAGCCACTATCTATGATCCAAACATCATTTTTACTAACTTTAGATATAAGTGTAGTTTCTACACACCTTTCTTCATCTTCAATTGAATCATCCTTCATGGCTACAAATAGCATCTCGATGTCTTCTTTTGATTCAGTGTCGATGTCATCAGCTCTGTTCTCATCTGGGTAACAAGCTTTCTTCTCTTTGTCCCTGTTGTCTCAACTATCTCTCTTGTGAAATTTTTGGTTGCTCTGGTAATCTCTATTATCACTTTTATCAAACATCTTCTCATATGATTTATCATTTCCTCTATCATCTTTTCTTCTATTTGGACATCTTGCAGCAAAGTGTCCAACTTCGTTACAATTGAAACATACAAGTGGTAATTTACCTTTGTATCTACCTTTGCCTCACTGCAATCTTCTGGTCATAAGTGCTTCAATCTCATCAAGTCCTTGATCCTCATTATCACTGTCACTATCATTTCTAATAGCATGTCTATGAATTGAGCTACTTATCTTTAGAGAAGATTTGAATGTAGATTCTATAGATGGTAAGACACTATTGTCAAAGTTATTCATCTCAAATGAAATTAGTCTACCAATCAGACTATCTAGAGTAACTATATTGTTTGCAATTGCTCTCATTTCTTGAATAGCAGAAACTCTAATAGCATAAATAGGCAATAAGGTTCTTAAGATTTTTCTTACCACTGTCTTCTCTTCAACTACACCTCCAACTCCTCAAATAGCATTTACTACCTCTTTGATTATGTAGCTATAATAAGTAATGTTTTCTCCTTCTTTCATCCTTAGGTCATCAAACCTCCCTCTTAGGCTTTCTACCTTTGCTCTTAGTACATTGGCATCTCCTCCATGTACAAGCTTTAACTTATCCCACATTTTCTTTACAGAGGTGAAGGTTTTGACATCTTCAAACTCAGCATCAAAGAGTGATGATGCAAGTTATATCATCATGCAGTTATGCTCATGCTTTACTCTTAATTTATCAAGAGTGTGAGGTCCTATAGACAACACATATTCAGTATCTAAGTATTGAACAATATAATTTCCAATACCTGATAGGTGGAGTCTTATTCTGCTTTGCCATGATGCAAAGTTCTCTTTATTCAACTTGGGCACATCTCGTCTGTTCATCTTGTGATCTTTTTCTTTGAGTTGTTAAACTCCCTTTCTAAGCACACAAGCTCTGATACCAATTGTTAGTAATAACTGAGAGGGGGGGTGAATTAGTGGCCTTAAAAATATTCCAATAATCAACCCAAAAACTTAGTACCACAATATTAAGCCTCTAGTTATCTTCAGTCCTATAAGATGAATGCCTCCAAATACTTTTATCAAATTACTACTACATGGAATGCTTTGTAAAACCTTCTACTTTGTGTTTACCGAATAGCAGTCTATTAATTTACTGACAGACAATAAATTATCTAGAGTATACTAATCAATCCAATTAAGTTAAGTGTAATGTAAAACACTAAATTAATGACTCATAAACACATTGACACATGGATTTTTAACATGGAAACCCTGTTAAGGGAAAACCACTTGGGAAGAGCCAACCATGTTAAAGGTTACAAACACACTGTTAGGTGTGACCTTGTTAGAGGATTTAAATGTTTAGTCTGTCACTTGATATTGGGAATCTCTATGCTACCTTCCTTGATCAAACACTCACTTGGCCTATCAATAAGTATTTGGAATCTCATGCTATCTTCATGATCAAACTTTTTGATACTCCTTGGGATGTATCTCAATATAGAAAGGATCTTTAAGTCCCACTCGGTTAAGAGACTTTCTGAATCAATAGTTAAACTGAAATAGTATGATCTGTTCACATATACAACTTATACTTGCAGATTTTCAAATCTATTGTAATCTCATAAAACTATTCTGATCAATATATCTCTATTTATACCTTTTCTCCACTTTGATTTTTCTCAGTGATGTTGTGTTATGTTTCTCTGTGTCTGCGGAAAACTTTAGCTCTTTCCTCAGCTTTTTGATCAGGACTATATGAAGTTTCTCTTCATCGGTTTCTCTTCAGCATCCTCTTTTCATTCATTCACCCACCACACCAATTCTTAATGAATTGAGTTGTCTCTTTATAGACATGATATCATCATTGTTAGGTTCTTGATTTTTTTGATCTTGGCGTGATCCACAAATCTTGCCAATTTGATTTAAAGCAAAAACTCTTGTTTTATCTCGCTGAGATCTTCTTGCCAACTAGACAAAACAAGCTTTAAATCCCTTATTAATCTCTAGCTTTATCTTGTCAATGAAAACAAATATAACTACTATTTAAGTCTATATTTAGCTCTGCTAGCTAGATATTTTATCATTTTTGAACTCAAGTTAATTTTGGTGTTTAACTCATTGATAGCTTCGGTCAACACTACAGTTCTCCTCAAGCTTCTCCGTCGGTTTACACAATGTTTCTGGTCGTCGATTATGCTTTTGATTCTACTTGTCAATAATGCTCATCAGTGTTCTTTCTTGGGCATTACTATGACTTGACTTTCAATGATCTTTGTTTGTCGGTGTCCACTGACCGTCGGTGTTTGAAGTCATATTATGAATGCTTGTCTTTTATGTATTACTGAATGCATAATATTTTTCTCTTTGATTCTCTAAAGTCTTTGACACTTTGATTATAACCAATTAGATTATATCAAGTTGACATCAATGAAAATACAATCCATTAATTGATTTAATGTCTTGCATTATCCTTCTGCATTTCGGTGATCAACTTAACATCTTCAAACATTTAATCAGTTACATGTCATCAATATGATTGAAAGATTAATAATGAAGATAAATTTTTAAGTATTTTTTGATTCACCAACGCCCCTCCCTAGCATCCCAAAGTGTTGAACATATAGTTATGATAATATCAAGTGACTTTATATAGAGCACCAAGTTAAATTTTCTAAGTGTGTGTTTTGAATTTATGTATCTAGTGCTAGAGTGGTTATAAGCACTAGCATTGTTAAACTTGTAGGCAGTTGGTAGTTTATTTTTCATATCACATGAATGACTCCTCAAGTCATTGAGAGTGAGTGATTTTTTCCTTGGGATGTGCATAATTTCTTATTTACGTGTGATCTTAGGAATTCTTTACAAATTTTGAGTGTGATGACTTATTAGTTTTTCTTATATTCTATACATACTTTATGTGGTGAATAAAGAAGAATTTTCATGATCGTATTTTTTTTACATTGGTTTCTAATTGCTTTGTGTAGTTGATGAAAAGGATTTTCAAGATTTTATTTATTCCTTACAATAGCTTCTGATTGCATTGTTGTATCTTTTGGGCGCTAGCTAAAATTTGATGGTAAAGGCATAGTTCAATTTTTCAAGTGACATGATCTCCTTGAGAAAGTTTGTGTGATCATTATGTACCTCATCTCTCCCTTGAATGTTCTCAATGAGTAGGTTACCCCAATCTCAGTCCCAATATTCAAGCACTACAATTTAGATATCCCAAAATTGGATTGAATCCCAAAGTTATAAATACTAATCATGTTATTAAGAAAGCACAAGTCTCAAAGTTGTGTCCATTCTATTGGTCCATAAGTTGGTGAAATTATTTGGTTACAAATCATGTGGTTTATTATAGTCCTTATATGGATTGTGCAAAAAATTTGAGACCTGTCCTAGAAAACATCATCAAACAAATCACTTTGTGAGTTAGACCAAGTTCTCTCATTGTATGAGAGTAGATTTTTGTGGGGATATATTGGTCACCAAGATCTCTTCTCCCAACTTGCATTCTAATACTTTTTGAACACACCTTAAGAATGAGAGGTGGGGATGAATCAGTCCTAACTAGATCATAAATTATTATTTTCACAAATATTTATCAATTATATTTATTTAACTAACCATCAACGAAATATACTGCAATAACACAAACATATGAACACCGTATTTTATGTGAAAAACCCAATGTGAATGTACTTCATAAATTGTATCCATATACAATTTCTCACTTACCTAGGTCATATTTTAGCATGTACGGCCTCCCGCATCCAATTCCAACATTTTCTCTCCAAATAGTACCTCTGGTTCCAATACGGGGCCACATTGGAGGGGGGAACTGCCCTAGGAACCCCGCTCCCAAATGTTCAGGCACAAATTAAAATTTGTTAATGGTCACATTGTTTTAGTGATACTTTTAAACCCACATTGGAATTCTTCAATTTTAACACCCTAAAATTGTTGGAAGAGGTACTTAAGAAAGTTACCCTCCCTCATTTTGACATCCACTCAATTAATTTCATGCTCTCAACTAAACTTCCACATCTCAACTCCTCAAGAACAAGTATTCAAGTATTCAAGGCATCCTTCTTCATATCTAGCATTGAGGAAAGCTTCAACATCCTTCATTAAAGCATGTGTTCATGGTGTTCATGATTCTCCTTTTAGGTCTTGAAAAAATCCTAATAATGTACCCAATTACAATGCACATAATGAAGAAGAGGAGAAAACCAAGTGGGAAAAATCTCCTCCCTAAACATGGGAAAAAGATGAGAAGTAAAAATCCCCATATAATGAAAAAAAATACTTCCCATACAAAAGTGGAGAGATCATGCAACCCCCCTTAAAGAATAATCTCTTGCAATGATGGGGGTTACTCGACAATGAATATTGAAGTTGATCCAAGCTCTCCAAAGAGCATTCATCCCCTTAGGAAGAAATAGAAACACAAAAGCATGTAATTTATCTTCTCATTCCTTAAAGGAATTTATGGAAACAAAACTCAAAATGAAGGAATCATATGAATGTTTCTCAAGGTTCCTCATGTTGATACTAAAAGGCATCCAAAACAAATTTAGTGTTGTATGCCACAATGATGAAGATAATCTAGAAGCTGATGAAGATCAATGTAGATCATAGTCCAAAGACAATGATAATCCCTCCTAATGTCTCCTCAACAATTTCAAATGGTGACAAAATATGATGTAGAGATGGAAAAAGAGAGTCTAAATTTGTCTTCTCCAAATATTGCATAAGAACCTCTAAGAAAATGCTAAAATGTGTCATTACATTTCATGAATGTTTTACATGCTTATTGAATTATGAATTGATGTTACATACACAAAGATAGAATAGCATACGTGGTTGGTAATACAATTGATTAAAAAAGGATAAAGGTTAATTGATAAAAAATTTGAGGGTATTGATTCACCCCTCCCCTCTCAGTACACCATTCCATTATTTCCAACAATTGGTATCAGAGCTAGATCTCTTAATTGGAAAATTTTAAAGACTTAAGAGAAAATATCATACAATGGAAAGGTACAAGATAGACAAGAGTATTGAGAATCAGAAATTAGAGATACATATCTTCTATGAACAATATAAAGAATCTAGAATCAAGATGAGACAGTTGTTGGAAGAAAGAAAGATTATGGAATCTTGTTGTAATGAAATAGACTATCATGAAGAGGAGATACCTGATTTATTTGAGTCATCACAATCTACATCTAGCACAGCATCAGACACGTTAGAAGAAAGCATCACAAGTCTGAATGAAATCAATCAACATTTGGCTGGACAAGTGAAATCTCTGCAAATCGGTCAAGAGACAGAGATGCTAAGAATGATTGATGTCATGAACAATGCTAGACAAGCTGAGAAATAAAGAACACTAGTTATTGTTGATAGGAGGAAGATTACTAAAAAGCTACAAGAGAAAGAGTCAGAAATACAAAGACTTATAGAACATCATCATGAGATCACCAATCATATTATTCTTATGAGTCAGGAGGCAAACAGAATAAACATAGAACTCATTGAAAGAATAGAATTTATCGGTGAGCTAAGAGAATAAAATGAAAAAATGAAACATGAAATGAGAATTCAGAAACAACACAATGACATGATTAAGAGAGCTGAAGAAAGCACAAAAAGGATGGATGATTTTCTAGATGGACAAAGAAGAGTCAACAACAATACTAGACTAGGGTATACCAAGAATGGAGAATCACCATACTAGGTTGATCCAAAGAATGTCTACACAAATCCAAGACCAAGAAAGAAGTCATGCAATCACTGTGGAAAACCAGGCCACACATCAAATGTTTGTAGGAGAAAAATAAAAGGTATTCCTAAATCCACACCTTCATTCATGGGAATTTGTTATAAATGTAACAAGAAAGGATATAAAGCATATGAATGTAAATCTGAAGTGAAACAACCAAAGAAGGAAACCTACATGGAAAAATACTGTCCTACTTGCAAAATGCATGGGCACACATCTCTTGAATGTAGGAAGAAGAAAATGCAAGATGGAAACCTAAATAAAATGAAACTTCTTATCAACCAAAGAGAGTCAGTAACTCATATGTTTGGGATTACAACACATGGGAAAACTGCATAGCATGTGGAAGATTTGGACACATAGCTGCAATTGCATTAGACAATGGATGAGAAAGTGTAGGAGTTGGACTAACCTTGAAATGGCATGTCTACACTATCATAGATTTGGTCATCTAAGGAAGGACTGCAGAGACTGGGTGACAGAGACAAGCACCTTTGCCAATAGAAACACCATTGAAGATATCAAGAAGATGAGAAAATAAATATGGAGGAAAGCTACAAACATTGAAGATGCTAGACCAAGCAATGCAAATGGTGACACCTTATCCAAAGGATCTAGTGAAATCACCACCCCCACCTAAGAAGAACAAGTAAGTATGGAACTACATTATACCAAGTTATATTTTGCATCAGTTCCATTATACATTGATGAAATGCCAAACTAACATGATTAAAGATGCACTATGGTATTACTTGTTATGATTCTATGAATTCAATCTCATCGGTCAATGCTTACCAAAAATCATCAATGTACATACAAAGCTAAGTTGTCTATACTTATCGAGCATTGTCAGTTAAAACAAATAAAGCTAAGTCGCCAATGTAAACTAGGCTCCGTCGGTAATCATGTAAAAATACAATGTTGTCTTCGCCATATAACAAGATCCATCGATAAACAATAAAATGAGTTGACACTTGGCCCTAGCATCATGTTCTCACCAAGAATGAAGTGTGTATGATACCCGAAGGCTCCGTCTTCAAATACTGAGAAGTAGGTGAGCATTTATGACACAACTTAGGGCAAAAGTCTATAAATAGTTGATAGAAGAGCTTATTGTTCAAAAAGTGATTTGAGCAAAGAAGCAGAGCGAAACAAGAGCACAAAGTGAATAGATTACAGAGTAACTTCAACCCTATTCATAGCACTCATAAATATTCCCAGCAGTCACAGAAGGTTGAAGTAAGTAACAACATTGACCAATAACTCTATTTTTGTTTACGGGAAAAAGCCCTAAATTCTGAAATGATGGCAACTACTTCACGAACTTCCAAGATCAAGAATGAAAAGAAGATAAAGGTTAATCTAATCAATAATACCACTTGTGAAGACCCTCATTACAAGATCAAACCCGAGGTTTCTTCACAACCTGACAACACTGGTGCATTCTTTAGTATACCAACTAGGGTTTTACTCGTTGAGGATGTCTGAGCCTACATTCACTGCAAGATTGCAGAAATAGGAGATCTTGAGGTTGATAAAGCTTACAAAAATGTTTGCAATGATGATGGAACAATCAAAGAACAACATAATCACATTGAAGTGAAAGGACTCACACATGCCCTATTATTCCCAAAGGAATTCAAGACCAAATGGATTCGATTAGTACTAAGCAGAGTGCATGACCGAAAGATATGGCTAGATGAGCCAAAAATGATAACCATGGATGTTATACACACTGTTACTAGTTATCCTATAACCGATAAAGCAAAGGCACTAAAGCACCCTCCTCGCACTGACATTTAAAAGAACACAGGAGCAAAATGGGATGGAAGAGGATTAAAGGTATCCACCATCAACGATGATGAAATGAAATTTGGAGCATGTGTCTTAGGATACAAATTCTTTAAGGCTAGCAAGATGAATAGTATTACATCCAGAGCAGTGGATACAGCACACAAAATTGTTAAGAAGGGATTGCAGTGAGATCTATCAGAACTTCTACTAAGGCAATTAGATGAGAACATGAGGACAATCAAGACTAAAAATTCTAACTCATATAAGTTTGGTTCACTCATTATGTGCATATTTTTCTATTTTCAAAAATCCTTCCCATCTATCGACAATGTCAAATGGGACACTACCCAACTAGTGACCACACAGTTTAGTGAGTTCATCAAATCACTAGGAGATAATTTTGAATCAGTCATGGATGAATACTTCACTGGATTCAAAGAAAGAATGCAGAAGAGGATGAGGATACTAGAACAACTAGTAGAAAAGTACAAGACTAACATTTTTTTATGGTGGACATTGATTACACCTGTATCAAGCTAGTTGTACCGAGGACAACATGGATAGCACCACTTGACTATGAGGTTAACATAGATCAAGAAACCAATGTCATTGAAGCATTGATAAATGAAACATTGAAAAAGTCACAACCTAAGTTTGGAACTTATGAGGAAGCAAAGGAAAGGATAAAAATTGGCTTAGTTGTGAAAAATATTTACAGGAAGAAGGACAAAATGGTTAAGACTTTGAAGAAAAAGTTGTCGGTGAATGAAGAGGAAACATAACAGATAGAAGAAACTAAGGGCCAGCCACCTATCGGTGAAGCTAAGAAGGTGAGTGACTCAAAATCCATAGAGTCTGATGCACCACCACCGAAGAATCCTAGGACTACTACTGCACCTAGGAAAAAAAATCAGACAATAAAGGATGCAAATCCTTCACCGATCAAGAAAGGTCAAGTAAGGACCTATAAAAGAAAGCCACAAACAGGGAAAAAGGTACCAAAAAAAAGAAGGAAGTTCATCAAAACTAAGGAAGACATTGAGGACACTAAACAAGATGAACAACCTATTAATATTAAGATGCCTACCACAATTGATGAGTTTTGTGCATCAATTATTAAGTAAGGATCAATAACTGGCCCCAAGATTAGAAAATAGCTAACTATGGACCCCAAGGACCAGA
This sequence comes from Thuja plicata, assembly GCA_018584345.1. Taxonomy (NCBI): domain Eukaryota; kingdom Viridiplantae; phylum Streptophyta; class Pinopsida; order Cupressales; family Cupressaceae; genus Thuja; species Thuja plicata. Next base: position 2,197,523 of record MU227659.1, read on the forward strand.
AAAATTTAGATGAAGGCATCATCAAAATGATGAGTGTATTTAAATATATACCAATTCAATTTGAAGATAAAATGCCAAAAGAACTTATGGATAGATTGTCGCCTAGGTAGACATATGCTCTAAAGGAAGAGAAAAAAATAAGGGAAAGAGCCCTAGTTTTAGTCATGCCACCTGAATCTAAGATGGAAGAGATTGAAGAAATGATGAAGAAACATTCCAACAGGTTCTCACCAAAGTTAAGAGCCTACCAAGTGCTAAAGGGAAATCTAATTGATCTTGATAGAAAAAGTGAGGATGAATGGAGAAATATACTTAATGTATCAAAAAGGGATTCAAGCCCCAAGCCATAAGAATCTCTTAGCGACAAGCCACACAATGAAGCAAATCAGGCTAAACTGAGCCATGAACATATTCTTATAATTGATGAGGATGTTAATGAAGAAGCATTAAACACAAAAGCTAACAAGGATATGGACACTGCAGATGAAACATGGCCTGATAATACTATCATTGATATTATCAGAGGAGATCCTACAAATGAGGTACAAAAATATGAAGATGTCACTATTGTCCCAGACCAAACCGACAAACAGGACACAACTACAGATGTTGCACATGTGAATATACCAGGCTAAATGCCACTGTTAATACAAGATATTAACATAATCTCACAAAAGGAAAACTCACCTGAACTTGATGCAAGCATACCCAAGGATAAGGGTATTGATGAATAGAAAGATACAACTGATGACCAAAATGTCATAGATGGAGCACAACAAGAAACAGATGAAGGGCAGAAAGAAAAAGATGAAGAAGAGAAGAAATAAGATGATACTCCTAAGGATATCAAAGGAGATTTTGCATATAAACTAAAGGTTGATGTGGATATGTCCACTCCCAACCAACAGGTAGATATCGAGTAGTAGGAAAAATACACAACACCACAAAATCCTTCATCAAGCACGTCAGACCAAGAAAAGGATCTTACTTTGGTGATACATTCAAGTGCTTCCCACTCAACATCCAAGAAGAAGATGACAAAGAATTCCAAGCTGAAGGTAACACTGGATGAAATCATTGAGATACCAAAGTGTGATCCTTCTACATTGGATTATGAATCTCTCAAAGAGTATGGAGAAATATGTCAAAGGAAATCTATGAAAGAAAAGCTAAGGAAAGAGCACAAAGAATCCCTAGTGTTAGAAACTAAAAGGGATGTATTGACACAAATTGTGCCTGACATAGATGTTGATCAAGATGCCCCCATCCTTGATAAACTTGTCATTCTAACAGAGGCCATCACATCTTAGAATGTGGATGCTGAAAAAGAAATTAAAGAATGAGTAGAACAAAAATATCAAAACAAATTGACAGAAAAGATCATCCAAGAAGTGGCAGAGAACAAGGTGAAGCTCTCAGAACTTGCAAATGAATTAGATCCAATAATCACTGAAGCTATTGCCTTAATACAAAATTTGTGCACCTTAGAGAAATTCACTAAGGAAAATAGTGATAAGATTGCACAAAAATATTTTTATCTAAATACAAGTGCACACAGTCTAACCACATATGACAATGCAATCAAGATGCATTTGGAAAATATTATAAAATCTAGAAGGTTGAGACATCATATTCTAGAGGCAGAAACCAAGTTTAGAGATGAGGTTACCGAGCTATAGGCTCTAATGCTACCAAATCTTACACTTTTGTAAAAACACATGACTTCAGCAAGGCAGTTAATTGCCACCCCAGAGATGTATGTAGTAGACAACATCTATGATATGCATGCGCACATCACACTGGAGAAAATGGATCTTGAACACCTAAAGGAGAAATGGGAGAAAAAAATGGAAGACATGAAGAATTCCCATTCCCATATTTTTGATAAGTTAAAAGTATACACATTTTCCCTTACTATAAAAAAGGGGGAAAATGATATGTACAGTAGTAAAAAGGGGAAGAATGATACAGTGCAAAGGGGAAGAATGATATAATACAAAGGGGAAAATAAGATGAAGATAACGTGAAAAGGGGAGTATAGTATAAAGGCAAGTGTACATGTATATACATATACTATATCGGCATATACATAGGGGGAGTCATAAATGACAAGGTAAACACATGGTGTACATACTACACAGTTTAGTATTTTGCACATATCACTTTTTGATACTAATGTCAAAGGGGGAGATTGAAGGCATTATTTTTGCCATTAGTATGCAAAGGGAAAATAGTTTTTGAACCATTAGTAACACCTACACCAAAAGATGGACTTCCAGTACAAACTGAAAGTACAGATAACAAAGGTCACCAAAAGTGTTAAGTTCAAGAGAAACCTGAGAAGATAGATCACAAGAGATACCCGACACAGTTTGCATAGTTCAACCCAAAAATGTTGAAGTGTAAACCGACAGAGAAGAAAAGCAGAGGAACCTGACAGAGCAAGGGAACCTGATGGATAGTTCACAGAAGGAACACCGACTGATAGACAACAGAGAAACCCAAGCATCAGTCACCAAAAGTCAGTTATATCCCAAGAAATGTGGATCTAACTTCCATGTCAGATAAAACACATGTTTTATATTTAGCATTTTGATTTTATTTAAAACCATTTCTTAAGGGACAAGCAATGTAATTGTAATTGTTTTAATTAGCCTAACTGATTGAAAACATGCAAACTAGGAGATCAAGGTCAAGTTGTAAACCTTTGATCATAGAGTTATCTTTGTAATACATGAAATTTAATTAGGTCAATCTATTGTATAAATAGATGTGTAATAATTCATTTCAAATAGATGTGAGGATGATAGTAGCCAAGGACCACATCTATGGATCAGACTAAGAGTTACAAGCAATAATAGCAAAAGATGAATTAGGTTATCAAGAACCAAGATTCAATGCTACCGAGCAACAAAATTATTAATCAATCACATTAGGTGATACATTGTACATGTGAATTTAATGGATCTATAATCAGAAATTGTAGATTGCATACACTCAAGTAACTGGCTATTTTTGTCTACATTCTAACAAGTGTAGAAAATAGAATAAATCCTTTCAAGAAAGGTGGATTTAACAATCCTTTGTAAATCACTTAACCGAGTGCACCCTAAACAGTGTTGCTAAAGCTCTTAATAGAGTAGACCTTAACTAGTCTCTACATAATACTCCTAACATGGTAGATCATCAGAAGTGATAAAATTGTAAGCCTTAACTGGCCCCTTCCATTCTATAGATAGTGAAGTTTTGTGGGTGTCATCCCCACCATAGTTTTTACCTTCTAACTGGGCTTTTCTGCATTACCAAATCTTGTGTCATGTGTCATTACATTTCATGAATGTTTTACAAGCTTATTGAATTATGAATTGATGTTACATACACAAAGATAGAATAACATACATGGTTTGTAATATAATTGATTACAAAAGGATAAAGGTTAATTGATAAGATTTTTGAGGGTACTGATTCACCCCTCCCCTCTCAGTACACCATTCTATTATTTCCAACAAAATGTTTCTCAAGGTTCATCATGTTAATACTAAAAGGTATCCAAAACAAATCAAGTGTTGTATGCCACAATGATGAAGATGATAATCTAGAAGCTGATGAAGATCAATGCAGATCATAGCCCAAAGACAATGATAATCCATCCTAATGTTTCTCAAATGTCTCCTCACCAATTTCAAATGGCGACAATAAATGATGTAGAGATGGAACAAGAGTTTCTAAAGTTGTCTTCTCCAAATATTGCATAAGGACCTCTAAGAAAATGCTAAAATATGAAAAATATTGATATGATGAATCAAGTACCATAGTAGATTTAGGTATAGAAACTAAGGACGTGTGGTGTTCTCTAAAGGAAAAACTAATGAACCAATAAGAAACTCAACGTGCATGATGACTAAGTAAAATCTATAGAAATTGTCACAATAGTAGTAAATATAGGTAAAGATAGAATGGGAGGTTCTAAAAGTTCCCTTGAATCATATAAAAGAGAATAATCAACTACATGGGAACTATCATGGAGGAGGACATGAATCTCCTCTATAGTGTCTTCTAATTCCACAATGTGGGACTCTTTAAAAAATATGTAATTTCTAATAGAAATATGTCCCAAGTAGATATCTCTGGAAACTCAATATAAACCTACTACAATGAATCACAATCCAACAATAAATAAATAGTAGAAAAACAATCCTCAATTAAAGGAGATGAAGTGTCCCCAATTGGAAGAGATAAAGTAACTTCAGTAGTAGATGCAACAGCCTATGGAGGCTCAATGTGTGTCGACTAATCATTCCCTAAGAATATATCCATACATGTTAGGGTAGTAGGTATCCTAATTTTGGCTAAGATGGCATCACACATAGAAGCAATCAAAGTATCAATGCAATTTTTGGATGATAGTTCAACCAGTTAAAGAGAACCAAGTGTTCTCAATGTGATGAAAATATCAATTTCATAATGTAATACATATTACTCTATAGATCTGTTGGTTCCCAAACCAAGGATTGGAAATCCAAGAGTTTTTCCACTTCTCTTAAAGACTTCTCAATCATTTTTGGCTAGCAAACAGGAATGATCACTTGACCAAATTCCCCTGCACTTTAGACTTCACTAAACCAAGGCAAGTAAACCTCTACCTCAAACCCAATATGTTGGTTGGAGAATTTTGTATAGTGAATTTGATCTTGATGATCTCTAAAGATGTAAATTACTCTTGAGGTACATCTTATTGTATTTCACACAACAATTGAATAACTTATGTGAACTTCTAAATTGATTTCTTATGAGAAAATACTTTGTGTAAATGATTTCTTAGTCATATAGGTGAATTGTAAAATATAAATATGATTCTTGATTGGAACTGCCCTGAAGATACTTGATTAAGTCACCTTAAATTAATATTAAACTAGTGCCTTTATCATCTATAGAGTATTATCAATTCAATTAAAATAATCCTACGTATAACCCCGTGAGACGGTTTTAACAACATACTTCTCAAGTAAGGCCATCACCCTAAAGTCATCTATATGCATAATAATTTAAATGTGTTGTTGTAGTTAGTCTTATAGATTTTAACTTCCTTACAAAAGATGAATAATATAGAGTGAAGCCTTGACAACCAATCTTCAAACTGATGATCAAACTAAAACTATTTCAAATTATTATGACATAAGATAGCACATTGAAACATCTAAAAGATATAGGTTATCACAAAGAAATGATCAAATTAAATGAAGACAAATACCATCAAGGATGAAAGGACAATTAGAATTATATTGAAATAAGTATGATTAAATCCAACTGAATATAAATTGTGTAATTATTCTTCTCCAAATGTGCATCTTCAAGTGACAAGACCATTTAAATAAATTGTATAAGAACTATATTCATGATTCTATTATCATCTTCTTGTGTCCCTTAGACATAAAAATGATCCCCTATATATAAATGAAGATTTAGTTTGGGTGAAAAGGAATACCCTTTCACAAAGACTTGCAACTTCTTAACTGAAAACTAAACAAACTATCATAATAGATCGATTGCATAAAAATTCCTCAAAACAATTATTTTAAAACATTTAGTCACAATGAATAATCCCTCAAAATCTTGCCATGTCTCTCAATATTCTTTAGGGGTATATGTATCTATATCAAGGATAGTATCTATGACTATGATCTCCAGCATGACGAACCATTCTATCTGCAATATTTATATCCTTTTGTTCTGCAAATCCTTCCATACTCTTTGTCGCTAACAAGATTCGACACATATAAAAAAGTTAATCATATATTAATTTATGAAAATAAAAAATCACCTATTGTTTGGAGAATGATCTGCAGCCTTCTTCATAAATCATCATCTACACAGAAAGTAGTTGACTTCCCACAGATTCCACTCTTTAAAATTTTAGAAATCACACTTTTTATCTGCATTTTCTGAAGTTTCAAAAATCACATTTCCTTCCTCCATTTTTTGAAGTTTCAAAAATAGCACTTCCTCCTTGCAATTTTTGATGGATACAAAGAAGTTTGGAAATTACACCTGTTCCCTATAATTTCTGATGATTACAGTGAGTTTCAGAAATTACACGTCCTCCCTGCAATTTCTAATAGATACATAGAATTTTGGAAATCACACTTGTTCCCTACAATTTTCGATGATTATATTGAGTTTTGGAAATAGAACTCCCCCTGTAATTTTTATGCATACATAGAATTTTGGAAATCACACTTATTCCCTACAATTTTTATGATTACACTGAGATTCAGAAATGGCACTTCCTCCCTGCAATTTCTAATGGATACATAGAATTTGGGAAATCACACTTGTTCCCTGCAATTTCTGATGATTACACTGAGTTTTGGAAACAGCACTTCCTCACTGCAATTTCTAATGAATACATAGAATATTGTAAATCTCACTTGTTCCCTACAATTTCTGATGATTACACTAAGTTTTGAAAATCACACTTCCTTCCATCATTTTTTGATGATTCTCCACAATTTTGGGAATTCCCTTACTCTGCTTCTAAACCCAATCACTCTAGCTACGTCGATGACTTTCATCGGTAAAACCTATACCGAAAGATCATCCCCATTTTTGGTATTCATTGGATTAAGCCTTATTGATACCCTCATCGGCTATCGGCAAGACAAGGACCTCTTTTTTTCTACTAGTGTATGTCTTGTTGATGGGTATCATAAGACTTCGATGCTTTTCATTGCTAATATAATACTATCTCCCTAACTCTTTCTGATGTAATTTCTTCCTTAGTGCCTCGTTTCTCCATCGGAGTATGTTATCCCAATCACACTTTTCTATTTCATTTTAAGTGTTTCCATTGGCTTGACTCTTGCCAAAAATGCAAATTTCCATAAGTATAGCTTTTTACTTCTCCTTCAACCTACACAAAGAACTAGCAGTAACTATTCTCATGATAAAATATGTAGACAATAAAGATACTTTAATATATTAAGATTGAGGATCAATATGCAAAAGTCTTAATGAATCAAAGCTTAAAAGAGATCTCCAAGGACATAATTAAATTAAAAATTTATGTACTAACAATGGATATTTATGGGGATATATGTTCATACATGGACATAGTGAGATCCTAGTTATCTCTAGAGATAATACCAAAAGACTAAAGAGGAAAAATTAGAAGAAAGAAAATGTCCTATTTTAAAAGAGATACTCCTCATTTCTTCTAAGAGAACAAATTCTTGACGTACTAGGCGTGCACTGGAAATTCTTGATCCTCTCCTTCCATATTCTATAAGAAATAAGAATTCTATCCTCCTTTGTCCATAATAATATAAGGTCATATCCATAGTGATTCAAATTTTCCTTGCTTCCCTTTTTCTTGATCTTTAGCATTCCACTTTAGCACCCAATCACCAATTTTGAAAATCTTGTTGTGTGCTCTCTTGTCATTCTATAATTTCACTTTCTTTTTCTTTATGACATTCCTTTCTTGAGCCTCTCTTCTGACTTCATCCACTTTTGTTAACTGTTTGATCCTTTCCTCCATGAAATTTATGTCCTCAAGCTATTCCTTTTTGATTAACTTGTATATTGGAAGAAAATAATTCGAAGGCAATCTAGCTTCCTTTCCATAAACCAATTCATATGGATCAAATCCTATAGATTTCTTGACAGTGATTCTATCAGCCCCATAATGCTAAATTTAACTTTGAGTCTCAAGCCTTTTTCTTATTATCTAACATTCTTTTGATTATATTTAAGATGTTCTTATTGCTAGACTCTTCCTCACCATTTCCTTGTGGATGCTAGGGTGAGGAACAAGATAAAACAACACCATAGGAGTCACAAAAATTGGAAAAATATTATGATCTAAAATACATTCCATTGTCTACCACAAGCTTATAAGGAACCCCAAACCTGGTTAGAATGTTCTCCATCAGGAATTTGATCATGACTTTACTTGTAGCCTGCCTGGTTTGTATTGCTTCAACCCATTTGGTAAAGTAGTTTGTAGCCACCAGGATCCATCTGTGACCTCCACTTGATTTATCAGTAATCTCCCCAATTAAATCAACTCCCCACATTTGGAAAGTATCCTTAGTATGTAGAGGTATGAGAGGTAAATCCCCATCATATTTCAGCTTCCCTAAAAACTTCTAGCATGGCTCACATTTTCATACATATGAATGAAAATATTTGAAAAGTTGAGGCCAATAGTACCAAGTATGTAAGATCTTATGTGTTGTAGTTTTGTTGAGAAGTGTCCACCACAAACTCCCTCATGTAATTCTTTTAAGATTGAATTTTCTTGGCATATATCTAGACAAAACAATAAGACGCCATCTATATTTTTTCAATATAAATCACCTTGGATTAGCACATACTTGGCTGCTTGGAGCTTTATTATTCTTTTTTGACTATCAATAAGACCTTCCTAGCATTTCATATGTCTCAAATAATAAATGACATATTTATACCATGGGCATTGTTCAATGCTTACCTTTGTACCTTCCAATTCCACCTGGTGTACTTGGGTTGCTTCTAAGTTGGAATCTTCCTTGATTTTTGCAATACCTTGGCCCCTTACAAGCTCACTGATCTAGATATCAATGTTGAATTCTTTAATTTGATTTATCTATCTACACCTCCGACTAGTAGTTTCTGCTTGTCTGAATATATCCTTTACTATAGCATTTGGCACATAAGCTATGACACTTGCTCCAACTAGATATGGTATAAAATATTTTACTTCCTTGACCAATGTGTATGCCTATTTTTCATTAATGTAATAATTTAATTTTTTTTCTTGTAGGGTCTTGCTAAAAACTGTCATAGGCTGCTCATAGCCTTCATCATTCTTTTGTAATAGGACAACTATTATTGTGTGATAAGAAGCAAAGGAGAAAACTTGAAAGGGTTTTGAAAAATCTAGAAATTTAAGAAGAGGGGATTCTTTTATTTCCCTTTTAATATTTGAAAATTCTTCCAAAGCTTCATTTGTCTATTTAACCTCAGCTCCCTTTTTAAGCATTTTTGCAATTGGTTTCACAACTTCTATAAAATTTGAGATAAATCTTCTAACAAAATTAATTTGACCAAACAATTATTGAATAGCCTTAACATTTTTAGGTATTTGAATGTTATCTATTGCATCTATTCTTTTAGGATCTATCCTTACCCCATCCTTTGAAACAATATAACCTAATAATTTACCTTTTGTTACTCCAAAGTGACATTTCTTAGGATTTAATGATATTCCATATTCTAAAGATCTTAAGAAAAAAATTTCAAGATGGTTACAATGTTCTTATGGTTTCTTAGAGTATGTTGTCAAATCATCTTGATAAACAACCAAAATGAAATCACTTAAACCATAAAATGCCACATCCATAGCCCTTTGGAAATTATCTCCATCATTTGTGAGTCCAAACGACATTCGTGCATAGACATATGTTCCCCATGGAGTTGTAAAGGTTGTTTTATATTGTTCTTCTTCTTTAACCTTTACTTGATTATATCCTGAAAATCCATCCATCAGGGAGAGAAATTCATTTCCTATCACCTTTTGTAATAATTCTTCCATGTTAGGTAGGGCATAATTATCTTTTAATGATGACACATTTAAATTCTTGAAATCTACACAAAGCCTTATGTCACCATTCTTTTTTCTGACAGGTACTAAGTTAGACACCCATGTTGGATGCCTCATTGGTTTGATGATCTTTGCATCCCTTTGATTCATTAATTCCTCCTTCATTTTTGGATCCAACTTTGGGTTTATAGGTCATTTTCTTTGCCTAAATGGTTTTACATCTGGATTCAAAGGTACTTCATGATGAAAAAGATCTTCTTTATATGCGTTAAGGTCATCATATGACCAGGAAAACACATGCCTATATTTTCTCAAAAAAATTATTAAGTCTAATCTGATCTTGGGGATAAGCTTATTTCCAATGTATACTTCTTTGGTTGTATGCTCATTTCCTATATTTATTTTCTCTACATCGTCCTTATTTGCAAGGCTTGACTTTAACTCCATCCTATCCTTATTGTCAAAAATTCTTTCCAAAGTAACCAATCCTTTTGGATTTTTTTTTTTAAATTGTACTATCTCTTTTCCAAATAGAACCTTTGTTCCTTCATCGTTATCTACATATGCATTTCAATCTATAATTTGATCTTCATATTTATCTTCGCCCGTGAAAAACTTCATTAGGTCATGGTCATCCACAAATACTTGCCAATTCTTAATATTGTTTGATATCATTGGTCTTGTCTTGATTTCAACTTGTGTTATGTATTCAAAAGGAATATCATTGCTCCTGATAGACAAGTTAGCCACAAAATACACTATAATATTTCTATATCTATCAATCCAATTAATTGCAAATGCATTAAATAATTCCAACAAATCTCAAACTTCATTTCTATAATATTTTAGTTTTGTATTTTTAGTAACAAACTTATTTCTAACTTGAGACACAATTAAATCTAAATCTCCAAATACATTTAGTATTTTTATTCCATGTTTATGTTGGTCCCACTAAGAGGGGGTGAATTTGACCAAATCAAACTTAAACACTTAAAAATCAACTCACTGATTCACTCGGTAGAACTAAATATAGTAATAATCGATTCACCAAATAACTTAAACAACCATACATCTCATAATATGAAAATATATCATTCAAACTTAGTTAACATAGATTTAAATTGGTTGACAAAATATTTAATGAGGAAACCCAATATGGGAAAAACCTCTATGGGAATTGTGACCCACAATAAAAATATACCTTTATGAAGTACGCTCGATTAAGAACTTATCATGTTAAAGATTACAAACACATTTGCTAAATGTGACCCTATTAAGGGATTTACCTCAGATCGATTAATATTGTCACCCTGTTAGGAGTGGCCTTGCTAGATGACTTTAAACACTCTTTTGGAATTTTGCCTACGTCTAGGATTTACAAATAGGACTGTTAAATCCACTCAAGTAAGATATTTTCTCTGTTACAAATGCTAATAAGAAACAGTAAAACTTTGATCTGTAAATATAGCAACTACATTTTTCTTGGTTCAGATCCTTTATGATCACATGAATAATGGCATCACATACTCCATTTGTATATGTTTCAAACTGCAGATTATTCTCTTTCTGCTTCTCTGTTCTACTCAGTAACTTTGTTCTTCATCTTCTCTTGCTTCTTAATTCAATTCGCCAGCTTCATAAAATCTATTTATTTATCATCATTTATATAGAAAAATGTTTTCCTCTTAATCTCCTTGCTTAGGTTTTCCATCATTTGTGCTCATTCATTCGATCATCTTCTTCATAAATCTTAACTTGGTAAGTGATTTAACTTTTACCTCGTAACTTGAACTTTTCTTGGAACTCTCACAATCAGGTTTAACCATTTAATCTTCCCCTTAGATCTTCTCATTGAATTTTATCGCTCGTAGATCTTCTAACAAACTTCTTTTAATTCTTATCTCCATCTATGTCATCATAGCTTCGTATTAAATTTGATATTATCATCATTTACAATAAATATCATGTACTTGGTAACTTTCTTTGCAACTCGGTAACTAACTCCATTCACTTCTCAGTGCTCGGTTCTCCGTAACTAAAACCGATTAACATAACTCTATAATGACTAACTCTGTCTTGCTTAGTAGAGTAACTCTTTTCAGTCATAACTTAACCTTTTTCAATTTTTGACTTAATCAATCAATTGTACCGACTTGATCACATCATATGTATAGTAGAAAACAACTATATCAACATTACTTCATCATTGTCTGATCTATATTTTTCACCCATTTAACTTCTCCTTCGTATGATATGGTAACTCAATAAAAATTAGTAAATCAATTGCTTGACATTAATGACAAAATAATAACTGATCTAACCATATCTACAAACATGTATACCTATTATCACTCAGTCTTCATCATCTCCATTAGTTGATCAACAATATCCCTCTTTGGCATTGATGGCAACACTATAGTAATACTATATCAATTGATGATGGCAACTCTCAATGCTTTCAATCTCTGTCATTACTCCCTTTGAGTTGATAGTTATGTTTCTGATCTTCAAACTGTTCATTGTTCTCCCTCTTGGATAAATCTTCTGATACTGTAGCATACATTCTTATTCTCCTTCATGAGTAAATAGTAGCAATTCATTCTCTCTCAATTCATCAATATTTCCCTTATGGATAAATATCATCAATTCATTCTCTCCCTCTTTGACAACAATTCCAAAAAGTCATACTCTAGAAAAACTTGTTTCAGCAGTGGATTATACCTTACATGTACAAATACTCATTGCATACATAAATCTCCACACAACTTTAGGAATCACCTAAAGTGTGTCATACTAACATCAATTCAAAAATAGTTATTATAATAAAGTATAGAATTGATGTAGCATGCCTCATGCTTCTTAGTGAATATTGGATAGGGGAAGAACCCTTAATTTACCTCTAAGATATTCAAAAGCATCCTTTAGTAGTGGCCTTGTAAAGATATCATCTAGTTGTTCCTTTGAATTCACATATTCCAATACCACATTCATCTCTTGAACTCGTTCTCTCAATTAGTGATACTTGATATAAATGTGCTTGGTCTTTGAATGCATAACCGGGTTCTTTGATATATTGATAGCACTTGTGTTATCACAAAAAATAGTTATAGGATCTGAGATAATCTCTTGCGTACCTTCAAGAATTTGTTTTATCCAAACAATATTCACACAATTCATGGCAATAGAAACATATTCTTCCTCGATAGTAGACTGCGGAATGCAACTCCACTTCTTGCTTAGCCATGTGGCCAATATTTCACCTAGAAAGAATGCTCCTCCACTAGTACTTTTCCTATCTTCAATTTTTCCAACCCAATCTGCATTAGTGTAGACTTGCAATCAAAACCGTGTTGTCATTTTCACTCTTCAAGTAAACATTATTGTTATCACTTGTTCTTTGAAATCCTATTTTGCTAATATAAGAGTGCAATACTTCATACCATGCTCGGGGTTCTTGCTTCAAACCATAAAGATCTTTATGTAAATTACATACCTTGTTCTTATTTTTGCTCTCAATGAATCCTTCGGGATGTTCAATGTAAACTTCTTCTTCCAGTTTCCCATTCAGAAATGCAGACTTGACATCCATTTGATAAACTTTGAATCCTTTGTAAGACACATAAGCTAGAATTATTCTAACTCCTTCCAATCTAGCAACAGGTGAAAAATTCTCTCCATAATATATACCTTCTTCTTGTGCATAACCTTTACAAACCAATCTAGCTTTATTTATGATAACTTCTCCATTCTCATTCAGCTCATTTTTTAAAATCCATTTAATGCCAATAACATTTTTATCCTTTGGCCTAGGTACTAAAGTCCATGTATTGTTCTTTTCTATCTGATCAAACTCTTCTTTCATTGCTTTCATCCATTCTTCATTATCTAGTGCATCTTTAACTTTCTTTGGCTCAAATGAAGATATCAAACATGTATTGTCTCTTACCTTTCTTCTTTCCATCACTCCAACATATTTATTTCCAATAATCTTACTCGGGGGGGTGGTGCCTCCTCACATATTTTTGTAAAACATGCTCGGTAAGTCTCAGTGCTTCATCCTCATCATTTAGTTGTAGAGAAATCTGTTCATCTTCCTCCTTGGTAGGTGTTCTCATTAAGGTGCCAGGAACATTAGATTGTACATATAAAAAGTTATCATGGTCTTTAGGTTCCTTCTTGCTCTATTCATCATTCTTTTCTGCAAACTCATCAATTCTCACTCTTGCACTTTCCACCATTTTGTTAGTAACTTTATTCAAACACTTATACGCTTTACTCCTTGTAGAATATCCTAAGAATATTCCTTCATCCCCTTTAGAATCAAACTTTCCTTCTCTATAATATTTCAAGATATAACATCTGATTCCAAAAAATTTGAAATAACTAACATTAGGTTTGTGTTCATACCATATTTCATAAGTTTTTTTGTTGGTACCTTTCTTCATTTGTACTCGGTTCAATGTGTAAATAGTAGTACTACCTGCTTCTCTTTAGAAGTTTTTTGAAATACCTTTCTCAATCATCAATATCCTAGCACAATCAACAATAGACTTGTTTCTTCTCTTAGTAATACCACTATGTTGTGGTGTCCTCAGTGTTGACATATGACTCTTAATTCTATTTTAATTACAAAACAATGTAAATTCACCTCCTTTATCAGATCTCAGACATTTCAGTTGTCTTCCTGTTTCTTTCTCAACTTGGGCCTTATACCACTTAAACATTTGAAATGCATCAGATTTTTATTTTAAAAATATTACAGACATCATTCTAGAATAATCATCCACAAATAGAATAAAATATTTTTCTCCATAGTAACTTTGATTTCTCATGGGTCCACATAAATCAGTATGTACTAAATTCAAAATTCCTTGCGTAACATAATTCTTGCTTGTAAAAATAGATTTAGTCATCTTACCTTTTTGACATTCTTTGCACATAGCATTCTCAGGTTTCTCTAATCTCAGTAATCCTCTGACTCTATACTTTTTACTCACTTTGATTGTGTTGTCAAAATTAACATGAAAAAGCCTTTTGTGTCATAGCCAAACACCCTCAACTTTAGAAAATAGGAAAATCTTCATAGAAGTATCGAGATAAAATAAATTACATTTAGATTTTTCTCCAATAGCAATCAAACTTGCCTTCTTATAAAAAACTTTCACCTTTCCATGTTGAAATTCTAGTCGGTGACCTGTGTTATTTAACTATGCAACACTCAACAAATTATACTTTAATCCTTCAACCTAATAAACATCATCACATCTTGTGTTATTCAGTAGAATTATAGAACCTTTTCCTTTCATAGGATATGGAGCATCATTACCAATTCTAAAAAATACTCCATCACTCTTTTCCAAGGAAATAAACTTAAGTGTGTCACCAGTCATGTGATGTGAACAACCACTATCTATTATCCATGTTTCATTCTTAGTTACTTGTGATATTAAGGCTCTTGGTTCTTCTCCATCAGAATTATCTTTAATAGCAACATAAAAAAATTATTTTTCATAATTTTCATCTGAATCATCATCACTTAGATCTTCATTAGCAATATGACAAGATTTCTTACCTTTGTTTTTGTAGTCTCTAAATCTCCTGAATCTGTTTTCTCTTTTGTCCTTATCTTTGTTGTCATTCTTCTCCTCATTATCTTTCTCAGGGAAGTAAGATGCAAAATTACCAATCTTGTTACATTTAAAACATTCCAAGGGTAACTTACCTCAGTATTTTCCTTTTCCTCTTTGTAGCCTTATAGCCAAAAAAGATTCAAACTCTCTCTCATTCTCTTCATCTGCAGCATATAACTCTTCCAAACCACTCCGACAGCTGTAAAATCTCTCACTAGCACTGCTCAAATATCCATCACTAGGTCTAGAGTCCTTAGAACTTGCTATCTTCAAAGATGACTTAAATGTAGACTCAATATTAGATGTAGCGGGTAAACTATTATCAAGATCATTAATCTCAAATGCAGCCAACTTACCAATAGTAGCATCAAGTGAAACATTCGTCTGAGGAATGGATCTCAACTCCTGTATAGAAGATACTCAAATATAATAACTCGATAGCAGGTTTCTTAACATTTTTCTTGTAACATCTTCCTCTGTTATGGCAATGTTAACATGCTTTCAACACCCAAATTCTAAACCTTTAAAATTTGATCCCTACAGATAAATTCCTCCAAATTTTCTTATCCTTTATGATCATTTGTGCAAATAATATTTTATGAAGATATGCATTGTCAATTCTTGAACCTTTAACCTCAAGTTCAAAGTACAAGATTCAATATTCCAAAGGCAATTTGCAGGTTTTGTGATTCCTATGCAAAACAAGAAATATTTTTGGGTTATGCTCTACATGAATCATTTAGCCTGTAGTTAAAATTTCATGGGAAACGAAACTATCAACAAAAAGTTATGCAAGTTTTTCTTCCATGGTTTAAAAGTGTAATATGCATTGTCAAATCTTGAACCTTGAACCTCAAGTTCAAAGTTCAAGATTCAATATTTCAAAATGTATCGTGCAAGTTCAAAGTTCAAGGTTCAATGTGCAAGTTCAAGTTTGCAGATCCAATAGACTATCATTCCAGAAGTTCAGTTTGACAGTTTGAAAATTCTTCTTTGGCACTTTCATGGCATGTAGTATCAACTATGAGACCATTAATAATAAAATGGAAATCTATTTCACATCATGTTCTATTGTTGAAATAGTAATATATGCAATTATGAAATTCCTCTGCAAACCCAAATTTGCTGATGATAGAAAAATAGTCATGTTGCGGGGCGGCATAACTTTCAACTCCACTGTTCGATCGGGTTGAATTTCAGATATGTGTTATAAAACCTATTTTTGTAAATTCTCACTAGAGGGATTTCCAAAATTATATCTTGTTGGAAAGATATAAATAACATAATGAAGGTCTATAAAAATAGATACATTTCCAGATTTTCTGATGACAGACAATTTAGTCTCAATGCGGGGGCCATAACTTTTCAGTCCACCATTGGATTTATCTCATTTTTAGATATGTTGTTAGAAATCAACTCTTCTAAATATCCACTGGACCGATTGGCAAAAAATTGTTGCATTCAAAATTTACACATGACTGTGTAGAGGCCTATCAAAAAGACCAGCAACCTCTTATTTTGACAGAAGATATGTTGGAATTGTCAACTCCATTTCAATGGGAACAATATTACAGAGGAGAAAATGATAATTTATTTGCCTATGGTGTATAAGAATCTAGGTGGTAGAAATCCTATGTGGATTATTTCTATTTTGACATGATACAAAGTATTGTTTAAATGAAGTGTGCCACATGTCAAACACCTATGCATGCCAACCCAGATGTTTAATTAAATATCATTTAACATTGTTGGAGATAATAAAGTAATGTTTGGTTTTCATAACTGACTATTATAAGGGGATTTATAAGAGTTTTATTAAAACTTTAGAAAGTATTCAATTTTCAAGAATCAGTTACATGAACTGAAACACAACCGTGCAAGACATTATTTATTGTAAAACCTTGGATGTAAAGAGGGTTCTTCTTATGCTTTTCTGGGAGTCTTGTGGCTGCAAGAGGGTAAGGAGAATAAATTTTTCTAGACTAGTTGTAATAGAGGGAGGGAGGAATTAGTTTTTTTTTCTGCAACTTGATTGTATTGGAAGTGACAGAGTGATCTTATGGTTATTTTGTTATGTTTTCTTGAAATAAAGAGGAATATTTGCATGTTAGATCTTAAGGTCTGAACATTTATTTTTCTAATTGAAATCAATCATGTGATTGTTACTTTCCTATTCTGGGATACAGTCCTGCAGTATTATGTCAAGTATGTGTCTACTTGTAAATATGTTGGTTGATAAACTTGCAATTATTAGAACAAGTCTTGTAATTCCTTTAATTTTGTTTGTAATGTGGAAGACTTGGTAGATAGTCTTGTGGTTGTTTTCTGGTTTTTCTCTCAGCAATTAGTTTGTAAATCTTATAATCGCATTCATCCCATAGTGATGCATGAATGTCAGAAATCCTTTGTGTCTTCAGGTTAAAGACATAATCTATTGTTTAATTCATTATAGATCTTCCTAAGAGGGAGTTGTACCTCTCAATTCAGAGGGAAATTACCAATACAATGGAAATCTGTCCAACTATTAGTATTATTTGTTCTTCATGTTGGGCATTCTTGAGTCATTTTTTAAATCTCTTTTTGAAGGACAAATATATTTACTAATGGATTTTTGGCGACTCTGTTGGGGATCAGAAATGAAGATCAGTATTGAATAATTGTTTCCTCATTTTTATATATATCTCCATGTGCAGGAGATTGGTGACTCTACTGATTCTTAATGCAAAATCTAAAAGAGATGTAAGAATGGGAAAAAGACTAGGCCCCACTATCCCGGAGATTATTCAGATGAATGATAAGGTTTTACAAGATTTCTGGGAACACTATAAACAAAGTATTTCAAAGTCTGTGAAGTTGAAGATAAGCCTTTAAGATGACCACACCTCTGCCTTACTGTGGATGATTTTGTGTCACAGATTTCACAAGCTCAAAGATTTGGAGGCATGCAAGAGAAAAGTGTAGCAGCTCGAAAAAGAATTGGAGGTTGTAGAGGAAGAATCTCCAGTGATTTCATCTAATTATATCTCTTGTAACTACTCAGTTATGATTGAACAGGAAATCAACTCGAAGGAATAGCCTCGAAAGAAACCTACTACTGATGAGATAAATTTTGAGAAAGATCTAGTGCTCTAGTACTTTTGGAATGCCTTCAAAGGGAGCATTTGTGAATCTGAAAGGGATAAGTTAAATCCTGTGGAAGATCGACAATCTACCTTATTATTAGTAATATGTGCATAAAAGATATAATGATCTCAATAATTTTGATCAAGGAAATCTAGCTACTACGGAGATATCAAGAGAAGAATCAGAGATTAAAGAACCCTTGTTCTTCAATCCTTTGGTCTTTGAAGATCAAGATGTTTCAGCAACAATGGCAGAATCATCGGTGCTTTGGAGCTCTAATCAGTAGCCAAAGGAAGATTAGCAACAAGCCAGGAAAGAAGAGTCGCATGTGTTAGAGGGATTGTTGGTAATTGATGATAAAGAGGTGAATACTTCTGATTTCCAATCTTTATTCTCACCCGAGGAAGATTTTAATTCCATTTCAAGAGAAGTTCTTCCTACTAAGTTTAATCCTATGGTTATTGAAATTAGTTTCCAAAAATCATTGCCTCTAACTATATACCATAAGGATAGTTCAAATTCTAACATTTAGGAAGAAATTTTGGATTTTGATTGTTCTTTTGTATGCCAAGACAAAAATATGGTTGATATGACAACAGTAGGGAATCAATCTCAAAATGATGATGATGAGATTTTTTGGGGCAGCATGAATGCATTATACACACCTGCTGAGTATATTGAAGATTTTGAAATTCTGGATAATCCTCTCTTCATTCTGTGTGACCTATGTGACGAGAACAAGAAAGAGGAGGGTTATCTTGAAAACCATGGTAGCATGATCGTGCATCAGCTAAGAAGGAATGTGGAAGTGTATTCCAAGTATAATAGCCAGTTAGAAGCCTCCTTAGCAAATCATCCCTGGCTGTTTGAGGTAGCTAAAGAAGGCAAGATCATTGATTTCCAAAAGATCATGAAGGTGCATAATGAAGACCATACGAGTCTGTTTGAGGCAAAGAATAAATTAACTTTGATGCCTTTGATTTCTGAAATTAAAGATCCAAATGCCTATTGTGTTGAATCGAGTGTTTTTCATAATATGATGATTGACGAGACAGAAATAGAATATGAGGAGATAGAATACGAGGCCTTCTCGTTTGATTTCACACCAACTAGAGAAGAATGATCTTGACCCCAAGTGTTAGAGGTATTCTATTTTTAAAATGAAGTTTCCGATGGGCTTCTAGGAGACAAACTTTCATCCAGCCTAGCTCCAGGATTTTATTTGAATACTCTTACACAACATTTCACTAATGCCTCCCTTATCAACATTTTGATCTATTTTTCCCAGAAGAAGGAGGCAGCTCATATTATAGTTGGAGCTCTTTCTGCAGTAGCCACTAAATATTTATTTGGAGTGGTACATCTCATGTATCAACCTCTCTTCCACACTAGCAGATACTTCTCACAGCTGGTCAATGGCTTCACATGAGCAACAAGAGTCATCTTTTGAGGTATGGGCTGCTAGCCCTGTCTTTTTGTAAATAAAATTTTTGTTGTGCTAGTTTTTTAAGTGTTTTGGCTTGTTTCCAGTTTGCTTAGTTTAGGGATTTTGTCTTGGTAGTTTCCCTTCTCCCCTCCACCCTCTTTGTTATCAACTCCTTGGTTTTTTTGCTTTGACTCTATTGCCCAATGGATAAGGCACTGGTCTTTACCAGGGATTGTTGGATTCTCTATGTCCCTTATGACCCATGTCCCCAATCAGAGCCAGTTGTTAACATGCTTTCAGCACCCAAATTCTAAACCTTTAAAATTTTATCCCTACAGAAAAATTCCTCCAAATTTTCTTATCCTTTATGATCATTTAAGCAAATAATATTTTTATGAAGATATGCATTGTCAAATCTTGAACCTTGAACCACAAGTTCAAAGTTCAAGATTTAATATTCCAAAGGCAATTTGTAGGTTTTGTGATTCCTATGCAAAACAAGAAATATTTATGGGTTATGCTCTGCATGGATCATTTAGCCTGCAGTTAAAATTTCATGGGAAACTGAGCTATCAACAAAACGTTATGCAAGTTTTTCCGCCATAGTTTAAAAGTGCAATATGCATTGCCAAATCTTTAACCTTGAATCGCAAGTTCAAAGTTCAAGATTCAATATTTCAAAAGGCATCGTGCAAGTTCAAAGTTCAAGGTTCAATGTGCAAGTTCAAGTTTGTAGATCCAATACACTGCCATTCCAGAAGTTCAGTTTGACAGTTTGAAAAATATTCTTTGGCACTTTCATGGCATGTGGCATCAACTATGAGACCATTAATAATAAAATGGAAATCTATTTCATATCATGTTATATTCTTTAAATAGTAATATATGCAATTGTGAAATTCCTGTGCAAACCTGAATTTGTTGATGACAAAAAAATAGTCATGTTGCAGGGGGAATAACTTTCAACTCCACCGTTGGATCGGGTTGAATTTTAGATATGTGTTAGAAAAAATATTTTTCTAAATTCTCACCAGAGGGATTTCCAACATTACATCTGGTTGGAAAGATATAAATAACATATTGAAGGTCTATAAAAATAGATACATTTCCAGATTTTTTGATGACAAACAATTTAGTCTCAATGCGGGGGCCATAACTTTTCAGTCCACCATTGGATTTATCTCATTTTTAGATATGTTGTTAGAAATCAAGACTTCTAAATCTCCATTGTGTTAGAATGAATTTAGAATAACTGAGAGGGGGGGAATCAGTTATCCTTAGGTCCAGATGTGCCCATATAAAACTTTAAACCAACTTGAACAACTCAGATCTGCTCAGCAGCAATAAACAACAAAAGTGTGCAGTTTACTGTACTAATGAAATAAGCTTCCAGAAACTTAATAGTAAAACACAACAATAACATTCACACATTTTGAAACCATGATTTAATATGGAAACCCAATATGGGAAAAACCACCAGTAACATGCTACCAAGATTTCACTCTTCTGAAGTGATGCCCTGTTAGGAGCCAACCCTGTTAAAGGTTACAAAATACACTGTCAAATGTGACCTGGTTAAAGGATGTAAACACCCTATCAGGAGTGGCCTTGTCAGAGGACTTAGAGCATTCCAATCTGAATGTCACCTTGTCCAAAGGATTTATACAATGACTGTTATGTCAACCTGGTTAAAGGATTTAAACTGATACAATGGTTAGAAAGTAATCAGCAGGTGTGATCTGATACATACAACTTACTTTGCAAATCTAGATCCAATTTTAGCTCTAATGCTAATTCACTGAGTGGCCTCCATTTTCATCTCAAACTTCAGATCTGCTTGGAAATCCATCAAGCAATCACTTTGCTTCTCTGCTCAGCCTTCTCTGCTATTTTTTTACCAATCAGTCAATTAACCATGCAATACTTTGCATTCAACTTCTCCTTACACTCGGACACAATAAAAATAACCATAGTAGGTTATATTATACCTCTTCATCTAGGTCAGATAAATATTTTGTCACTTAATCAAGATCGTAGATCTTAGGTTAGGTCAATTCCAATGGATCTTTCCATGATTACATTTAATTTACTTCTCCAATATAGTCAATAATTGAACATTGAATCCATGCACTAATAGTGGTTTCATGTGCATTAAATGAGTGTGGACCAATCTTAATTAACAATGCATATCCCAATAAAATCAACTATGTCAGCCATAGATCTCAAATCTCATTAATTAACAAAATACTATTGCTCGACTTTCTCTATCTCCCTCGGCATTTCACTGGCGCTTGACATCATCTTTGCATTGCTTGGTATCACCTTTCGCTTTTCTCACCATCAACTTTGCTTTGCTCAACGTCGACCTTCCAGTGAAGTATCAATGATAGATAAACAACATATCACTTTGCCAAAGTGCCAAATGATCAAGTACCCTGGTGTATACTCATAACTCAACCATTTCCTTGGTCTTATTGTTATCCCATTCTTTCAAATCTTCATCAATAAATAGACATGGTACTCAAACATTCAACAATAGTCTCACCAGTTAACGTTTGACATCAATGACAAAATAACAATTGTCTACATTGTAGCAATCTTTCCAACAATCTCGCTCTTTGGCATTGATGGCAACACTAAACTGTAAAACAATAATTTTCAACCAAAGTTACCATACAATCCAAAAATTTCATGTGTTCTTTGATATGAAAAAATCTTTAATAATGTCTTTAGCTTCATTCTGACTCCCTATGTGTCTATAATCACATCGAGTTACTGTGCAGCTCCCTCATATCTATTTTTAGAAATAATCTCCCTCTTTGACAACAACGCCAAAGATGTTGACATCTTCATTATGCAGATTCTTCTTTTATGTTCTTGTCTTCCAAGTTTTTAGGCAACATCCTAAAAATGTGACTTATTGTGCATCAATGTGTCAAGTGTTATGATTAAAACATTTGATGCAATAGTACCGTTCAGAACTAGTTAGCCTCTGCTAGGGGAATTACCCCCAATTTACCTCTTAGATACTCATGAGCATCCTTGGGTAATGCTTTTGTAAATATGTCTGCCAACTATTCCTTAGTATTCACATATTCCAGTCTCACTTCCTTCTTCTGAACGAGCTCCCTCAAGTAATGATACTTGATAGCTATATGTTTTGTCTTAGAGTGCATTATAGGATTTTTAGAAATATTAATGGCACTCGTGTTATCACAGTATATGACAACTAGTTCTGTGATATCCTCCTTCATACCTTTTGTAGTATCTTCAACCACACAATGTTTGAACAATTAACTGTTGCTACCACATACTCAGCTTTAGCTATAGATTGTGAGGTGCAATTATGTTTCTTGCTTGTCCAGGAAACTAATATTTTCCCCAAAAGAAATGCCCCTCCTATGGTGCTTTTTCTATCATCAACATTACTAGCCGAGTCAGAATAAGTATAGACTCTGAGTTCAAACTTGTCATTCCTTTTGTAATATAGGCCATAGTCTTTTGTACCTTTCTAATATCTCAGAATTATTTTCACTTCCATTATATGTGTCTCTTTTGGATTAGCAGAAAATCTAGCAACAATTCCAACTGCTAATGCAATATCAGGTCTACTGTGTACAACATATTGCAACTTACCAATCATTTATCTGTACAGGGTTTGATTTATCTCTTTTGTATCATAATTCTTTGTCAACTTTTGTCCAGTAGTCATGGGTTTACTCACTAGTTTTGAATCTTCCATACCAAAAGTTTTCAGTATCTCCTTGACATATTTTGATTGAGTAATATAGATACCATTCTTCATTTGATGTATTTGTAAACCAAAAAATAATTTTATCTCACCAAACATAGACATTTTAAATTTAGTTTGCATCTCTTTTGAAAATGCTTTACATATCATATCTTGTCCACTGAATATGATGTCATCAACAAAATTTTCAGCCAATAAAATTCCTTTACCTTTCTCTATTTTCAAATACAGATTGTTGTTGTCATTTGTTCTTGCAAATCCAATCTTTATCAGATAATTGTGGAATCTTTCATACCATGCTCTGGGTGCTTGTTTTAGTCCATATAATGCCTTGTGTATTTTGAAAACCATGTTCCTCTTGCTTGGGTCAACAAATCCATCAGCTTGTTCAATATATACTTCCTCTTCTAATATCCCATTTAGAAATGTTGACTTCACATTCATTTGATAGACTTTAAATCCTTTGTAGGTTGCATATGCAAGTAGAGTTCTTACACCCTCCAATCTTGCAACTGGGGTGAATGTCTCTCCATAGTCAATTGATTCCTCTTGTGCATAACCTTTGCATACCAGTCTTGCTTTATTCCTTGTTACCTCTCCATGTTCATTCAGCTTGTTTCTGAATACCCACTTTGTACCAATTACATTCTTGCTGTCAAGTCTCGGTACTGTTAGAATAATAAGCAGAAAAATGCAAATATTAATGCATGGAAGAGAACACAAAGACATAGAGATTTAACGTGGGTCACCCAATCCCTGGGCTACGTCCACCAACAGTGAGTCCAATATCTTTATTATTATCCAGCAATTACAATCTGAAACCTGCAACTCAATACCGCCATAGGAAGCTATGAAAATCCCTCATATAATAATGAATCTCAAAACCCTAAGCCCTTTACACACGTATTTTTGATATAACCTAATTAGGGCAAAAAATACTCTGACTAATAGAAAATTGATGGTCGACCCTTTACAATATTATTAAGTCATTGTTGGTGTTGAGGGGCAGCACGCTGCCCCTTGACCCCATCAGGGGCTCTGCCCCTTGACCCCGCTTGGGGCACTACCCCAGGACCCCGCAAGGGGCTTTTCCCCTTGACCCCGAGCTTGGGGGCACTGCCCCCAAACCCCTATAGATAAGTCTGGGGGGAAACCGTGCTGAAATAAACTGAGTCTAATTAGGCTCTACATACATAACAATCTCCCACTTGGAGACTGGTCAGACTCCACAACAATATCCTCCCACTTGGAGACTGATTGACCAAACCTGTAGCTCCCACTGGAATAAAGAAACTACCCTGGACTCTATTGTTCTTTTATTTTGTTCAGTCTAGAAGACCAACCGAAGCTGAAGAGGAGTTTAGCTTCTCCCTTGTCACTGCCTTTGTAAACATATCTGTTGGATTATCATATGTATGTATCTTCTCCAACTTTAACTATCCATCATCCAAAATTGACCGAATGAAATGATATCGCAATAGTATGTTCTTTGTTTTTTAGTGCAAAGCAGAATTCTTTGCAAGATGAATGGCACTCTGAATATCTGAATACAAATAGTTATCTTCCTATGGATGTCCCAATTCTTCCATGAAGAATTGAAGCCATATCATCTCCTTGGTTGCCTCTGTAGTAGCAACATACTCTGCCTCTATAGTGGATAATACATTCACCTTTTGTAATCGAGAAATCCAACTCACTGTTGTCCCACCAACAGTAAATACATAACCTATAGTACTCCATCTAGTATCTATATCTCCTACCAAATCTGAGTCAACATAGCCATGAATAGTAGTAGAAGATCCCCCAAAGTGTAAACAATTATTGGATGTACCTCTCAAATATCTGAGAATCCATTTGACTGCATTCCAATGCTCAATCCCGGGGTGACTCATATACCGGCTAACAACTCCCACTACATGTGCAATATCTGGCCTAGTACATACCATAGCATACATTAAGCTCCCTACAGCTGAAGCATAAGGTATCTTGGACATTTTTTCCTCTTCTTCTAGTGTCTTTGGACACATTTCTTTAGTCAATTTCAAATGACTAGGCAAAGGTGTAGTGACAGCTTTGGCATCCTTCATGTAGAATCTCTGCAACACCTTTTCAACATAATCAACCTGAGATAGAGTTAATTTTTTGTTCTTCCTATCTCTGCAAATTTTCATGCCAAGGAATTTTTTTGTTGTCCCCAAATCCTTCATAGCAAAATATTTTGCTAACTGTTGTTTCAACCCCTTAATATGATCCATGTTAGATCCAGCTACAAGCATATCATCAAGATATAAACATAAAATAATGTAGCTGTCATTATTCAACCTCTTCAAATAAACACAATGGTCAGAATTACATCAAGTGTATCCATTCTTGTTCATAAAAGTATCAAATTTAATATACCATTTCCGAGGTGCTTGCTTCAAGCCATATAAACTTTTCTGCAATTTGCACACTTAACTCTCCTTACCCTTGACCTCAAATCCCTGTGGTTGTACCATATATATTTCTTCATTCAAATCACCATGAAGAAAGGCTATTTTAACATCAAGCTACTCTAAATGAAAATCTTCAGTAGCCACAATACTTAAAATAGTACAAATAGAAGTCATTTTAACAACTGGAGAAAAAATCTCATCAAAATCAATACCATGTTTCTGTGCAAATCCTTTTACGACTAATCTGGCTTTAAATATTTTCTTACCTCCATCTTATTTCAACCTGTAAACCCATTTGTTCTGCAAAGCCCATTTACCTGCATGTAACTTACATAAATCCCAAGTCTGATTTTTTAGCAAGGAGTCTGTTTCATCTATCATTGTAGACTCTCACTGAAGTTTTGTATCCACCTGCATAGCTTCATTATAACATTCAGGTTCACCAGCATCAGTTAATAAGATAGAATACAAAGAAGGTGAAAATCTATCTGGAGGTCTACTTAGCCTTGTTGATTGTCTAGAATTTACTGGGGTGTGTGGTATTTGTTGTTGTTGTTGTTGCGGAGCATAAGGAATTTCTGGAACATTAACATTTGGAATATCATCCAGCACTACATAATCATTTTCTTTCTTCTCATGCTACTGCAACAAATCTTTGTACAACACTTTCTCATTGAATATGACATCCCTACTTCTTACAATTTTATGATTTTCAAAATCCCAAAGCCTATAACCAAATTCATCAATGTCATATCCAACAAATATACATTTCTTACATTTAGCTTCTAGCTTGGTTCTATTTTCAAAATCTATATGTGCAAACTCTTCACAACTGAAGGTTCTAAGAAAAGAACAAGTCACCTTCTTACCTGTCCATGCTTCCTCTAGAATACCACAACCCAAGGGAGTAGAGGGACCTCTATTTATCAAATATATATTAGTATTTATAGCCTGTACCCACATGTTTAGGGGGAGCCCAGCATGCAACCTCATGCTCCTAGCACGTTCCATTATTTTCATGTTCATGCAGCCACTCCATTTTCCTGTGGAGTCCTTGGAACTATTTTCTGTCTATGAATACCAGTAGAGGAACAATAATATTCAAATTCTTTGCTGCAATACTCACCACCATTATCAGATCTGAGACATTTTAATCTTTTTCCAGTCTCATTTTCAACCAAGCTTTTCCATCTCTTAAAAGTTTCAAATACATTAGATTTATGTCTAATGAAATATATCCATACTTTCCTAGTTGCGTCATCAATGAATGTAACATAATATTGAGAGCCACCAAGGGAAGATACCTGAGCTTGACCCCATACATCTGTATGCACAAGCTCTAATTTTTCATCTTTCTTTTCCTTCCCACTCTTTACAAAACTAACTCTCTTTTGTTTCCATACACACAACTTTCACAGAAATCCATATTAACACATTTCAGACTGGGTAGAACTTTCTTTGAATGAAGTAATTTCATACCTTTTTCACTCATGTGCCCAAGTCTATTGTGCCACAGCGTTGTTTTAGAATCTCCAGCTACTATCTCTTGTTCTACCTGCTCAACTGCAGCAACTATTCCTGAACATTCATTTTTCTCTGAAATAATTAAAGTGGAGGGAACAATATGTCCTGTACAAAGATATAAGGTGCCTACTTTCACACCTTTTGCTACTACTAAGGAACCTTTTGAAACCTTCCAATTTTTATCATTAAAAATAACTGCGCAACCCTCATCAGCGAGTTGCCCTGTTGAAATTAAATTCCTACTCAGCCTTGGAATATGTCTTACCTCTTGTAGTAGCCAATGATTCCCATTGTGCAACTTAATCTTGATTCTACCTTTTCCAACAATTTGACATGGTTCATTATCTCCCAAATAAACTAGCCCAAAATCCCCTTGGACATAA
>MU227659.1:2265994-2310994 GCA_018584345.1 Thuja plicata
CAACTTAGGATAAGAGGAAAGGTGGGGTCTTTTTATTTAATAAAAGGGGAGGGAATTCCTTTTAAATAAATAAAGACTTAGGATAAAATGGTTAGCCCATAGAAAATAATCAAATAAATGACAAAGCCAGGATTTGATCAAGAATGAGCAATTGAGGATTTTAGCAAATAATGCTAGAAAGGGGCTAATAGTCTAGATGACCATTTTTAGATTATTACACAATGCAGCCACTCGTGTTGTTGTTACATCTTTTGGAGTACCCATTGCCTCCCTAGACCATGATGTCATTGCAATAGTATGGAGGATCCCATTCTTTAAAGGCATTGTCATCATGACCTAGGAGGAAAAAGTAGCACAATTCAAAGAGGAGGGAGACGTGCCCCGGTGCCTTGTAAATGCAGAATGGTTGAAAATCCCTCATCAAGATTTCAAAAAAATGAAGTTGGATATCCCTCACTCTGACTTCAAGGAGCCAATACAAGCGGGGATAATTTTTCTATTTAGGATTTTTTACGAGCCTCACGCCATAAATTCTCTACTTGGACGTACTACTTTCTCTACTGCATGACTACTAACAAGTAGTATTTTGATTAGGCAATCATCATCTCCAACCATGTAGATTCCTAGATGAGGAAGGTAGGGGAAGATAGTCATTTTTTATATGACATCTTTTCTTTTGTGATCTCTAGCCTGACAAAATGGAAGCATCTAGTTTCTTAACAAAGTTGGCTTCCTCGGCATGGAGATGAGGCATTTTACCTCATAAGATCATTTTCCCTAGATCCAATGGGACGAGAGTTTCCAAAAATTTTGTAGAGTAATTGATGCCTTCATTTTCCATGGATTTAAGGCACTAACATAGGATGTAGGATGCAGGTTGTTCCCATAAGTGATGAATATGATCAGCCCATGGGGATGTTAATTCATCCAATTTTTGTAGAACACTTATATCTGGATCACCGGGATCATAGGGAACCCATTTTTATTACCAAAGCATTGCATGGATAAGGTAGTTTTGCTAGAATTTTGCATGAAGATCCTTGAGGTGCATGCCCTATTATACACAAATAAGGTCACCTTGGTCTCTTTCCCCGTCACCTGTGGAAAATATACATCCACCCTATGGCGATGCAAGAAGAAGAGAATGAGCTAAGTAGTTTGAATTTAGCCAAATTTTCACTATGGCGCCCAAATTATGATCCACGTGATCACCTTGAGAAGGAAATGCCCTGGGGATCTCAACCCCATGAGCCGCACCTAGAAGATTTTTGGGTAGATTTCCAAGAAAATCTTGATGTCCAGAATATGTATTATAACAGGATGTCAAAGGGCATAATAGAGCGTCTCGGGCTCCGGTCAATACAACAAAAATTTTCTGATAGCAGGTCTCTTGAAGATCCCAAGTATAAAGAGTGAGGGATTGATAAGATGGTCCTTCTGCCAGTGGATTGGGAAACACCAGATATTTTGTCTATTGAGGCCATATCCTAAATTAGTATTGAGTGGAGTCACACTCATTTTGTAAAAGAATGTCAAAAGAGTGTCTGCTTGAACACACATATTAAAGGGGAAACCATCTCTGGACCTTGGGTGTAGAAAAATCCAAATCCTAATGAAAGAAGAAGGTCCATGTGTCATCCCAACCGTTAGAACCGGTCTCAAATCCCCTCATGAGGCAATTGGATGAACAATTGGAGAGATCCCAAAAGCTAGCGAAAGCAGCACAATCCTGCGTAACATTTGTCCTGGGAGCTACCCCGATAGGCTCCCGATCCCAAAACCTCACAACATCCTTCCTAGATACCCCATTCATTTTGTCATGCGAGGGAGAGGAAGTTGAAGAAGAGGCAGAGATAGCGGTCATCAAGGACCTCTCTAGAGAAGAAAGAAACATAAGGCCAGAAAGCCCTCCCCAGATAAGGACCCGAGCCTAGAACCTGACAATGTGGCTGAGGTCCATGAAATTCCCTCCACCTCCTCTTAAATAGACAATTCTCTGGAGGATCCACTGAAGATCTCACAGACCAATGTCGATGATTTCTTCCACATCAATGAATGGGGCAATTTGCGCACGACTGAAGAGAAAATCACCCAGGGGATAGTGCAAATGCACAATACAGACACCCTTCGGGAGGTGAAGGAGATTGAAGAAGCATAAAAATTCACTCAAGGACAAGAAGGGGAGTGCTGGAAATAAGAAGAAGTTGAAAAAAGGAGTTGACAAAGGAAGAAGGGATACTAAAGAAAAAGAAAAGGAACAGGAAAATAAAAGGGTTGAGGAGCAACTATCCGCCTTTGGGGAAATTAGACCTTCAGGATCAACCGTACCCTCATTTGTCACGAACCAACCCTAAATAGATTACCTAGGCCCATTGCCTCCTAACACATAGGAAGTAGAAACTGCCTCAGGGCTTCATCAGGAAGAGGTCCAAAATGAACAAGTCTCCCAGCCACCACCAACCTCCCTGCCAACAGAAGATATCCTGAGGGGTGATATAAGGGAAGGAGAAGAGCATACATATAATAATCTCAGCAACAACAATAAAGAAACAATAATGAAAGAACCAGATAACATGCTTGGGGAACCCCCTAGGTTCAAAAATAATAATGGGTGAGACACAGGGTCCTCCATACTAGCTAGTGGAATCCTAGAGGAGGAAAATGATAGCAAAAATATCAGATCCTCTTTCACTAGATGAAATGTTGGCCAAGGGACAAGTGGAAAAGAAACCAAAGAGGGCTCGTACTCTCCATGCAATTTGGAGGGATCTAGATGGAGGCATGGTGGAAATGTTGCCATTCCCACTAGAAAAGAGGGAAGAATTAGAAGTAACGGGGAATAATACACCATAACAGAGATTCCCCTAGGCCGATGAGACCAAAGAGGAGAATTGGACCTCCTTGACAATGCATGTTAGGTCATCCACAAACAGACTCTTGACAGATCTTGAACTCTCCCTCTCTTTTGTAATGTTGGAATCCAACACCTCTGGAACACCACTCTCATAGGGAAATATAGATGCACTATGTGTTATGAAGAAGAAAGCACTATTAGTGGATAAATGGGTAGCTGAGAAGATTGAGGCAGTAAGGAGATTTTTATCTGAGTCCCTCCCAGAATTATACAAAGTTCATGACATTGTCAACCAACTTAACCGGATCATCTCAGGATGGCAAGCGGAGTTCAAAAAATATGAAGATTGGAAAGATGGTCTTGCAGAAATTTTGGGCCTAGGGGAAGATAATTTGGTTGAGACTAAAATTTTGGGGAACTAACTTTATGAGTTCTCGAAGACCCAATACTCCAGACTTGCATTAAGAATTAGGATGAGCAAGCAACTGGTAAAGGTCTTAGACACTTATATTACTATGGTCTGGGATTTGATGGACCAATATGCAACATTTGTTTGGGAATTTAAATTAGCAAACCTAATTATTCCTGGTACTTACACTCTTGTTGATTCTTTATTAATTAATTTTGATGAGTTGGATGATGCACAATTCTCGTCACCGAGAGATTTTGATAGTTCCATTATGGGGAAGCTTTCCTAGCTGGTGTTAAAGGCTCATGATGTTGCCAAATTTGTCTCTGAGATGAAAGCAAAGGTTGTGGATGCCATGGATTACCTGGATGAGGCAACTAGTCGAATGGAGTGCTTAAAGGAGGTAGACAAGGAGGGTATAACCAAGATATTAGATTCCTTCAAGAAATTTCAAGAACAATAAATTCTTTGGGTTCCGAAATTTTTCCTCCCACGAATCCATATTCTTCTATTTATTATTCTTTGACTGCAAGCTACCAGATTCCAGAGTTTCAAACTTTATTCTTTGTATTCTTTATGGTGGTCTACATCGATAATTCTTTCGAAGCTAACCAACCGTTGTCATAGATTCTTGTCGACATTTTTTCATATATTGAGTGAGTACAATACAACCTAAAAGTGACATGAGAAAGTTAAGAGACTGAAAACATCTTCCCAACTTCTGAGGTGTCGATACAACAATTAATATTTGATATACAAGGGGAGTACTCAAAGACAGGGAGTCATAACTACATTTATGGAGCACGTGGATCAAGATACCCAAAATGTGTAATCACATCCATACATACAATGGTGTCTCCTTAATGATTGATCTCCTAGATTATTCGTCTTCCTTTCCTCTTCTCTTTTATGTCCCTTTCGATCATTGTAATATAATAAGAATAATTCTGACAGCACAGGTAATGCCATCTATAAATATTGTATTCAATATAAATATGTAGGTTGTATAGGTTCTATATCTTGATGTAGATAATGAGCCTTGTCTATAAATAAGATGTCTAACACCATTGGAAGGGTAAAAAAAAATTGATGATTTTGTTGTCCATAGCGATTGCTGCACTCTCGTCTTTGATTTTAGTTGCTAGTTTGATTTTAGTAGATTAATGCTCCCTTGGAGCCATGGATGTATCAATCAGTAATGATCTCTCTTAAAGTAGATGAAATATTAAAAAATTTCTCTTGCCATTGCACTTCGTGTCGTGTCTAGTTCTGTATTTAATGAGTATCTTTCATGGTGTATGCTTCCTTATGTCCTCTGCTCCAGATCTTTGGTATTTAAATGAAATTATTTTATTTTAGTGCTAATGTATGTGTTGGTTGATGATCTTATGTACATTTAGTATGATTACTAGTTCTTCTTCTTGAGCCCATTATCATAAAATAGTCACTTTTCCAATTGAACCATACCTGCACCATCGTGACCCGACCCCTAGGTGCTTGGAGGCTAGGAGAGCTCGCTCTCTGGTAAACCTCTTCAGGCAAAGTTTGTCAGTAATCTGGTACAAGATGACAACTCTTACCATGTTGGCGAGGTCGTCACAAAGTCTTGTCAACGTTATGCCCTTTACTAAGAGATCTTCTACCCCACATATACTTTAATGATAAGTGTCTAGGATCTTCACTTATCCTTTTGCAGGATAGACTATTAACCATAAATTCACCTCACTTAGAGGAAAATAATAATTACTACTCTACATTCAGGTCTCCAGTAGGGCAGAAAATATATCACCAAACATTCTAGAAATTTTCTTCATCGAGTCCCTAGAGGAGTCACCAATTTGTTGGTTGTGTGCCTCAGATGGGGCAAAAAGAACTATCCAATCTTTAGAAAATCAACACCATAGCTTCTAGGTAATTTTTAATAATATTTTTATGAACAACTCCCGAGTGGAGTCGCCAATCTATTGGTTCCCAAAACCATAGATTGGAAATCCAAGAGTTTTTCCACTTATCTTAAAGACTTCTCAATCAATTTTGGCCAACGAATAGGAATGATCACTTGACCAAATTCCCTTGCACTTTAGGCTTTGCTAAACCAAGGCGAGTAAACCACTACCTCAAACCCAATCTTTTAGTTAGACTATTTTGTATAGTGGATTTAAGATGATCTCTCAAGATTCTAATTACTCTTGAGGTGGATCTTATTGTGTTTCACACAACAATTGAATAACTTATGAAAACTTTCAAATTGAGTGCTTATGAGAAAATACTTTGTGTAAATGATTTCTTAGTCGTATAAGTGAATTGTATATCATAAATATGATTCTTTATTAGAACTGCCCTACATATACTTGATTAAATCACCTTAACCGGTATTAGACTAGTGCCTTTATCCTTTGTAGAGTATTATCAATTCAATTAAAATGATCCTACATATAACACTGTGAGATAGTTTTAACAACATACTTCTCAAGTAAGACCATCACCCCAAAGTCATCTATATGCATAATAATTGAAATGTGTTTTTGGAGTTAGTCTTATGGATTTTAACTTCCTTACAAAAGACCAATAAGACAAAGTGAAGCCTTGACAACCAATCTTCCAATTGATGATCAAACTGAAACTAATTTAAATTATTATGTCATAAGATAACACATTAAATAATCTAAAAGATAGGACTGAAAGGACAACTAAAATTATATTGAAATAAGTATGATTAAATACAATTGAATACAAACTGTTTAATTATTCTTCTCCAGTAGTAAATCTTCAACAGACAAGACCAAACTACATTGCATAAAAACTGTATTTGTGATTCTATTATCATCTTCTCATGTTCCCTAGACATCAAAATTATCCCCTATATATAATCAAAGATTCAGTTTGGGTGAAAAGGTATACCCTTTCACAAAGACTTACA
The DNA here is from genome assembly GCA_018584345.1 of Thuja plicata. Taxonomy (NCBI): domain Eukaryota; kingdom Viridiplantae; phylum Streptophyta; class Pinopsida; order Cupressales; family Cupressaceae; genus Thuja; species Thuja plicata. The sequence continues at coordinate 2,272,178 of MU227659.1, forward strand.
ACTTCTTAACTAACAACTAAACAAACTGTCATAACAGACTGATTGCATAGAAACTCCTCGAGATAATTATTTCAAAACATTTAGTCGCAAGAAATAATCCCTCAACATCTCACCACATCTCTTGATATTATTCAGGGGTATGTGTATTTATATCAAGGATGGTATCCTTGATTGTGGTCTCTAGCATGACGAACCATTCTATCTGCAATATTTGCATCCTTTTGTTCTGTGAATCCTTCCATACTCTTTGTCGCTAACAAGATCATGCACATATAAAAATAAGTTAATCATATATTAATTTATGAAAATAAAAACTCACCTATAACTCGAAGAATGATCTAAAATCTTCTTTGTAAATATTCAACCACACAGAAATTATTTGAATGTCCACATATTTCACTCTTCAGTATTTCAGAAATCGTACTTTTTGTCTGCATTTTCTAATTTTTTGGAAATCGCATTTCCTTCATCCATTTTCTAAAGTTTTGGAAATAACACTTTCTCCTTTCTATTTCTGATGGATACATAGAATTTCATAAATCACACTTGTTCCCTACAATTTTTTATGATTACACTAAGTTTTGAAAATTACACTTCCTCCCTGTAATTTATGATGGATACATAGAATTTGGGAAATCACACTTGTTCCCTGCAATCTTCAATGATTACACTGAGTTTCAAAAATAGAAATTCCTCCCTGCAATTTCCGATGGATACATAGAATTTCATAAATCACACTTGTTCCCTGGAATTTCCAATGATTACACTGAGTTTTGAAAATAGCACTTCCTCCCTACAATTTCTGACGGATACATAGAATTTCAGAAATCACACTTGTTCCCTGCAATTTCCAATGATTACACTGAGTTTTAGAAATAGCACTTCCTCCCTGCAATTTCTAATGGATACATAGAATTTTGTAAATCACACTTGTTCCCTAATTTCTTACGATTACACTAAGTTTCAGAAATTGCACTTCCTTCCATCATTTTATTATGATTCTCTGGAATCTTGGGAATTCCCTTACTCTGCTTATAATCCCAATCACTCTAGCTATGCCAATGAATTTCATTAATAAAATCTTTGCCGAAAGACCATCCCCTTTTTTGTATTCATTGGAATAAGTCTTACTGATACCCTCATTGACTATCGGCAAGACAAGGAACTCTTTTTTCTACTAGTGTATATCTTGTCGATGGGGATCATCGGACTTCAATGCTTTTCACCGCTAATATGATACTATCGACCTAACTCTTGCCGATGCAATTTATTCCTTAATGCCACATCTCTCCATCAAAGTATTCTATCCTGATCACACTTTTCTATTTCATTTTAAGTGTTTCCATCTGGTTGACTATTGTTGAAAATGCATATTTCCATCAGTATAGCTTTTTACTTCTCCTTCAACCTACACAAAGAACCAACAGTAACTATTCTCATGATAAAATGTGTAGACAATAAAGATACTTTTATATATTAAGATCTAGGATGAATATGCAAAATTCTTAATGAATCAAACCTTAAAAGAGATTCCAAGGACATAATTAGATTGAAAGGTTATGTGCTAACAAGATCTCATCCTATTTGTTAAACCATTTTTTTCTTTTTCAATTTATCATCTAGTTTAGAAACAAGTCTAACGAGATAAGAAAATAGAAAACACTCAATAAAATGAGTCAATATCCCTTGTTTCCAAGATAAATAGTTCTATGAATTTAGTCTTATGACAAAAGAATTAAATTTTGGTTTAGGAGACATTATTGATCCACCAAAAGTGGAAATTTATCTCATCTCATGATTACATGCATAATCCCCATGAAGTCTCAATTAATCTCTAATTGAAGAAATGTACAAAGAAAATATAAAACACATGTTACACCCCCCCTACAATTGTGATGTAGTCAAGGAGGGAGAAATCCCCAAAGGAGATGTCCAACCTTGCAGCCTGAATCAACACAGCGGAAATTAAAAATAAACATAGTGAAATGAGTCGAACATAACAACTTATATTGTCATCAACAAGAAATTTACACCATTTTGACTTCAAACATGTCGGGTTGTAAGACCTTCCCAGTTACGGCCCACTACAAAATCACTCTTAGATCCTACATTGTGATATGCTACATCTCAGAACTATCATCCCCTTGGATGCTACTCCCTCTCTCTCCTGGATTCTTTCCTAAGATACATCAATACATTACATTTATACATTGCCATAAACATGTCGTCCAAACAAAGAATTACAAAAGTAAATGTGTAAAAACATTTAGGGAAAGACCCAAAATGTGAAACACTGATCACCATAAATAGAACATAAGGATGTGCAATAAAAAAAATAGGTCCACACAAATTCCATTAATCAATATCCATGACCGCACACATTAAGATCCATCGATTACCAACAGCATGATAAATCCCTTAGATAAGTCTAAAGAGGAAATGATCACGATACCCACAGCCATAAGATGAATCCAAACTTGAACACAAATGAACCAAAATATATGTAATCATAGGAAACTACTCCCAGATAAGTGCTAAACATTAAGGAAAGATCACACATGCTAACTCCAACACAAGATCAAAATCCACCTCGACCTCTCCAATATGGAATAAGAACAAAAATAGGACCAGACCAAACTTAAGATATCTTCTCCAAGACAGAACAAAACATGATGCAATCATAGAAAAAGCTTCACCAAGGTGTCTAGAACAAACCCATTGTATCATATAAGATAATGAGCCAACAGGAGTTACTGCCACCTAAAACACAAAAACTACCCAATAGGAACAAAACAACAAAGAAACTAAAAGGAAATATTTTTGGTTGATGCAAGGTTGTTAAGATCCCAAGATTCTCCTGCATCAGACACCCGGGGTTAATAAAAAGTGAGCCTCTCACTTTACAGTTGTAGAAGAAATCCACAACTAGATAAAAAGATTTCATTTTGGCTTTAGGCTTCCCAACCCTAATGGTTAAGAATATTAACTGGTACACAAGAACTCTCTACCCTCTCTGATCTGATTTCCACATCCTCAACACCAAATCAAACCAGATAACCAACTCTCTGACAAAACCAAATGATCAGCAATAAAATAATGCATCAGATCTGCACTCTCCTTCTCAAACTCTCTAAACAACTTATGCAACTTCATTCCATCTTTATCACACATATGGTTATTCCCAGTCATCATATCATCAACAAGAAGGAACTCAAGAATTTTTCCACTTATATCCATCATCCAGACATCCTTAGTCAACAACAATAAATCCACTAACCCTATCTTTATCTTCACTTTCAGAATATCCATCCTCAAGTCCAAGTACCAGTTCCTTCCAAATGAACTTTTCTCTACCTTCAAATCCTGCTCGACAACAACAATCTCATCTCTACAACCAATCACATTGATATCAACAATTTAACTCAAACCCTTACATTCACATCCACAAAGTAATCTCTACAATAAGTTAGCATCAAATTGTAATGCTCTAGTCTAAAACCCTTCACTAACAAAAATCTCATCCAAAGCTCTTTCATACTCCTCAACAATAGTATCATCAACAACCACACTCTTTGAAACCAATCCTTCTTTAATCAGCTCAAAAAGAAGACCAGATCCAACCACTGGAAATTCTTTCTCAATCACTGGAAAACAACTCTCCTCAACCTTACCAACCAAAGTATCTCACACAGCTTCTACCTTAGTAGTTTTCATCAATAATTTATCTTCAATCAAACTATCAGATGTAACCATAAGAAGTTCAAACAAAGGAACCTCGTAATAAACAACACCCACAATAGCAAGGCACTCACTAGCTTGTTCATCAGATCCATTTAAACAAATAAGGAACTCATTAATAACCCCTTCTTCTTCATCTATAGACATCTCAAAATAAAGAACGCTCATCTGTGTACTTTTCTCAACAAGCTCCACCTCTAATCCAGCAAGATCCTCCACACCTTTACCAAGACTTCTTCCCTCCACAAAATTCATAGCAAAAGCATATCTTATTCCCTCATCATCCTTAGGTTTAGAAAAATACTCTAGATAATTCTCCTTCTGACAAGAAAATTTTCTCTACAACTCCAACTTTATTTCCTCCACTTTTCTCTTCAACTCAATCAGTTTCTCTTCTCGCTTTCTCTCTCTATATTTTACCAGCCTAGGAATTCAAAGAATCCACCCAATAACAAAGGTCATCTTCCTCTTTCTCTTCTCCATCACATGATTAGTATTATTTATCATCTCCTCTCTCTTAAGGTGCAACTACCTCAGTTCGGCAGTCTCATTGTAAGACTTCAATTTCCTCTCCATCGGTAATCTATTGACAACCTTTGCAATCTGCCTCGAATGAAGGATCTATCCACCAATAGGATACATCAAATAACACAACTTATTCCAAGGTTTATAGTCATCAACAAAAATGACAGTTCTTCTCTGAGCCATCTCACATGAATCCACAACAAGCGCATGTCAGATATAGTTTTTTCCACCCACAACATGCCCTCCATAGGATTGCGAGCTCAGGAAAAAACAATCAACCACCACATCAAAAAATCACACTCTAAAAACTCTTACTAGTAATTAACTAGTAACAACAACTAAACCTTCAACATCAATCCCTTCCAACCACTTATGCAAGTCCTTTGTTGATGCAAGCCAGATGTAGTCTCTGCCACCTCACAAGCAACATCCTAGGGACTTCACAAGTCCATGATCTAATATTACTTCCACCACAAGATGGAAACTTTCTCTAATACCACCTAATGTAGTCAAGGAAGGAGAAATCCCCAAAGGAGATGTCCAACCTTGCAGCATGAATTAACACAACATAAATAACAAAGAAACACATGATATGAATCCAACACAACAACTTTTATTGTCATCAACGAGAATTTTACACCAAATTGACTTCAAACATGCCAAGTTGTAAGGCCTTCCTGGTTACAGCCCACTACAAAATCACTCTTAGATCCTACATTTTGATCTACTACATCTCAAAAATATCATCTCATTGGATGTTAATCCCTCTCTCTCCTGGATGCTTTCCTAAGATACATCAATACATCACATTTATACATTTTCACCAATAGGTCATCCAAACAAAGAATTACAAAAGGAAACATGTAACAACATTTAGGACAAGACCCAAAATGTGAAACATTGATCACCATAAATAGAACATAAGGATGCACGATCATAAAAATAGATCCACACAAATATCAAAAATCATGGTCCACGATCACACACATTAAGATCCAACTATCACCAACCGCACAATAAATCCCTTAGATCAGTATAAACAAGAAATGATCACGATGCCCACAGCCACAAGATGAATCCAAACTCAAACAACCTGTTGGTCCTCTCAAATTTGGAACAAATTTGGAGTGACCATGTTAAAATTTTCAGATAAGCAAAGTAAGTACCCTTAAAATTTTGTGTGAGAAGGCTTAGTTAGAATGCTTGAAAAAGATGCTCGGATAATTTTCATGAGGTACAAATTGGGAAGAGGCTTCAATGCCTTTCATTTGAAATATGCAGTGGGTTCCAGCTTCTAATTTCCAAATCTGACATGTTTAGGGGGTAGTCATTTTGAGGGGGTCACCTAATTCTGCATTTTGCTAAAGTGTCATTTTGTTGTCCGGGGCCTAGTTTGTTTCTGAATATATTGCACCTTGTTGAGTTTCTTGAGCCATCACTTTGGAAATATGTTACATGCATATCAGAGAACTTATGTTTTAGATCTCAACTCATTTCCAAATCCATTTGATAGGTTTTCATACTTCCCAAAGTTGGTCACTCAAAACTGTTTGCATTTTTGTTCTGCCTAGAAATCTGAATAGCCCAGTTTGACAGGTTATAACTTTTGACCAGTTGATTCAATTGAGAAAGTGCCTTTTGTACTATGTTCCAGTGGTCACATACTTCATATTTTCTAGTTCCCAGATCATGATGAATCCATTTGAGCAATTTGCCAGTCTGATTCTGTTGGCACTTTGTTAAGTTTCCAAAAGTTGTTGAATGCAGATTTCTGAATACCTTACTTTGAAGGCCTGCATCTTTGATCAAATGGATAGGTATGACATCATGGTGTGTTCCCAGGTGTCGTAATCATGACAATGAACTAATATTTCAAGTTTGTAGATCCCTATGAAATTAGATGACAAGTTTTTTAGAACCATTCCATTGGTGAATAATTTTGATTTCCTGGGTTTTCAAGTACAGAATTGCTAACTTGTCCACTTTGAGGTCTTGAAAATCTATACCTGGGTGAACATTTTGGATACTTGACTTGTCCCTCATATTGAAAACATAAGAGTGAACTCACCTGATGATTTACAGATTCTCGCCAATCCACTTATCCACTTTTCCAGAGCCTTTTCATTTTTTATTTATTAAAGTTTCAATAAAATGTAGAATTTAGAATTAAATGGCATTCTTTGTGGTTTCCCTATTTGCACCCAGTTCGAGGTCAGAAATAATTGAAATTTGATCTCCATTGTAGACATAGGAATGACCTCCTTTGAAGATTTCCAGATTTTGACCAATCCAGTTGATCACTTTGCTTTGTTGTTTCTAGATTCAGTTTCTACTTTTTCACTGTGTTAAAATTCAGAAATGTGTTAAAGATGCTAACATTTGCAGATTGGTATCGGTTGAATAGTTTGTTTTCAGAGGAATTTAATTAAGGATTCATGTTCTATATATGCCATTCAATCAGGCTCTAGAGGTTGAATTTCTGAAGGATCTTTTTGATGGGTTTGTGAATTCAATTTCAGAGGCATTTTATTTAGTTTGCAGTGCAAAACAGAAATTAAGTTTTCAAAATGGTCATTTTAAGGAAGTGATAACTTTTTGTCTTAATGTTATTTTCAGGATCTGGTTGTGGGACCATTTTTATTGCATATGAATGTACTATTGGACCTAATGGTGAAATTTCAGAGCTTGTCTCAATGATTTTGCAGTGGTCGATCTGAAGGAGATTTATGTTGTTTCAACATTGGCACCTACACAAGTTTTCTGAAAGGCTAAGTTTGCATTATTATATCTTGTGCCTAAGGACGAATCTGGCAAGGCCTTTATGCATGTATATTCAATGCTAATGAATGAATCTTTCACTGAATGCCAGAGTCATGATTACTTGTTTCAGTCAATTTTTTAGGCTCGTTCTAGAGGCCAATTGCCATTTAAAGGTTTAGTTTGCAGAATTGTAATGATCAGTTTGAAATGTTTGTCAATCCAGTATCGTATGATCCATTTTCTTAATCAATTGAATCTTGGTAATAAAAGTTGTAGAAACGTGGATCTCAGAACATGTTTCAAAGAATGCGGTCTTTCCAAAGGAAGCGACAAGTCATGTTAACTTGACAGTTAGATCAATACCCGGATATGTGGTTAGACATCGGCTCATGAATTTATCAAGTTTGCCTCAATTTCAAGTGAATGATGATGCCGTAGAAAGTTACAGAGATGTTTATCATTCTAAATCACTATGGAGAATATGGCTCTTCTATTTTAGAACGTGGAATGTATATGGTCTAATAGCCAACAAAAGTATTAGAAACCAGTTCTAAAGCAGATATCTTTGAAAGTTTCCAAAAGGATGGTTGATTGTTATCATTGGCAAGAGTTAGAAGGAATGAAGAATTATTAATTTATATCCATACTTTGAAGATGGCTGCGAGAGCTATTTTGACATTCAAACAGCAAAAATACACCATTATATAGTGTTTGTGTATCATAATGAAATGGGAAATATGGCTTGCATGATGACTTGCGCAACATATGGTTTGAAATGGATTACAAAATGAAGTACCACAAGGGCAAACTATGCTGATTTTAAAGGAAATGTACATTGAAATTTCAAAGTGCTAATGGCAGATGTAACATGGAACCCACGCATGATTGTTAATGCCTAGCACAAATGCAATCCAAGATTATCCCAGAACCGTAATATGCTTGTGAATGATGCTAGGCTGTGAAAGGTGGATTCTGAGGGAAACTCAGTTGCAAGAGGAAGTTGGAGTAGCCACTGCTAAATTTTGAAATGATTTTGTTTTGAAGGCATCTATATCCAGGAATTTACGCAGAATCCATTACATGGAGGAAGTTTTAAAAACATTGTTATTATAATATTGTTTGGAATGAAAGGGTATTGAAATCCTATGCAGCATGTCAAGAGGGGAGTTTCATAAGTTTTAAAAACATTAAAATGCAAACCAGATTATAGAGGGTCTGCGCTAGCTATGATTGAGGTTTTTTATCAAAACAAACAGCAATGTCTAAGATGCTACGCAACCTTTGAAGGAAACTCATTATGGAGAGCCCCAGACAAAAGGGAATAGTTTGTTCTGTTTTGATGGTTTTTAAAATTATAAAACAAACCTTCATTGCCAGCAGCCTGCGATAGCATTTGGTGGAGTAGTTTGAAGCTTTTTGGGAAATTTTAAGTTCAAATCTGCAAGTATGAAACCATAGGAAGTGGCACCCAGACCTTTAGAAGACATTTATGGTCTTCATCAGTAATAAAATAATCCAGTTAGCAAGCATTTCTACTCAGTGAAGTCTCAGAAAATTGGAGAAAAGTGAAATGAGTTATCCCACATTCGCTCTGCAGTGGCTATTTTTAATCTTTATATACTAAATGGCTTTCTCTATAAGTAAATAAGAGAGCCCAGAGGCTCTTGGTGGGCTCTTAAGGGCTAGAAGAATGGATGCATAGGTGGTCCTCTAAGTTTTGGGATAAAATTTGAAAATGGCTTTAAAAACTCATCAAACCCATTATCCCACATTCATCCCACCAGCGAAAACTGAGATGTTTATATGCCAAAATGAGAACAAGTTAATTTGAAGGAAGGTGAGGAGGCTATCCACATGCGTGCCCAGTCATCCGATGCCTCGGTTTCCATGCCCAAAAATGGAGGAAAACAAATTTTGATGAAAATGACACGTGGCATCCGATCGCTCAGTCGCGAGAAGTTAGCCGCCAAAGGAGATAATCGTGGAGACTTGGCGACTGACCGCTAGTGGTTAGTTGCGTAGTCGAGAGATGTCAAAGCTAGCCGCTAAGACTTGGTGACTGACCGATAGTAGTTATTCACGAAGTAGCCAGAAGGAGAAGATGACCGTCGTGATGAGGAGATAGCCGGTTGTTGCATGGTCGCCAGATGGAGTTAGTTGCCAGATGCTAGTCGCCAGGTCGCCCAAGCTTGACAGTTGAGTTGAAATTTGTGGGCGACTTGGAGACTGATGTTGGTCACATGGTCACCAAATTTAATTATGGTTAGTAAAAATATTCATAGACTTAGAGACCAAGAAGAAAAGCTAACCAGGGTTAACGACACAGTTAAAAGACTAGTTTATAACAGTGAATCAACATATGCCACATGTCAATTTATGGTGGCTTCTGGGCAAAATAGGCAGAAAATAGGGTTTTCAAAGGAAATTTAAATGATATGCAGATTTTAAAGGGTAAAGTGCATACTTGGCAAAGGTATTTTATTTCAAATAATAAGAGTTGCATTCCGGGAAGATGTTTCAACAAAAGGGATAAAATCAGATTTTCTCAGGCAAAGAAAGGTCAGATTTTGAAGGGGCAAACAAAATCAGATTTGCACAAAGGGATAAGACAAAATGTACATATATTTTATTGCAAAAATCATATTGTTAGAGCTTTCCGGGAGGTTTTGTGAGAAGATATTTTCTCAGATTTCAAAGATATTTTCTCAGCAGATGGAATCAGATTTGATGGATTTCTCAGTGAAGAATGATGGATATTTGCAAGGTATAAAATGAAATTGTGAAAAGAAAGATGGAGTCAGTCATTAATGAACTCAATCTGATTTTGTAATACTTTGAAAGAAGATAAGTCATGTTTTAAAGATCACCGACAATTTCAATATCATATTTTGGAGGCAGTTGAAAACAAGTTTGGAGGCCACCGATGGATTTCAGATATTTACTGAGAAAAGATAGTTTGAGAATATTAGATTTGAGGAGAGACAGGTGTCAATTGCTCAGAAAGATTAGGGTTTCTTCTCTTCTTTTTTCTATTTTGGAGGTTCTGATTTCAGGTTCCTGTTTTGGTTCCTATGGAGGTTCCTGGTCTTGTTCTTGTTCCTGTCTTTGCCTTGTTTAGTACAAGTTACCATTTGGTTTGAAGATTTCTATTTATAAAGCATACTTCTATTTCATGCTTAGTTCTTGAGTTTATTGTCTAGATATCTGGAAACAACTTGGATTAATGAGAATACAGTGCAGTTCCTATTCATTGTTGTTTTGTCTCTTTTGACTGTGGTTTATGCTCTAGTATAGTTCATTTGTAAGGCATCTAAAAGATACCTACTACAAGGTAGTGTGTCTAATCATTTGTGAGTCTTTCTCAAGGAGAGAGTTAAATTTTGTAAATGGTTTCAGAGAGCAGGACATGGTTGTGAAGATTTGATGAAGTATTGAGTTGAGTAGATTGTTTGTAAGGCATCCAATCTGGATTGTATGAAGTTTGTAAGGAATTATTCAGTATTGCATTAGTTTATTATTGTTGACATATGTTTTCATTGACTCTTTTCCCAAGGAATAGGCATTGATCTAGAGTTTGATGAAGAAGTGTTTTCTCCATTCAGTTATACATAAATTAATCAATTTTATCTAGTTTTTAGAACAAATGAGTTGAACTCATTAAGGACTCATATCAGCAGGGTAGTGTCCATTTTAGTGATTCCTTAGAGAGTGAATCAATTAGGTTAGCCCTCCTAAAAACAAAAGGAAGAAGGATGCAAATCCTTGTCTCTTTGGTTCATGTTATCAAAACCATAGCCTGGCTTATAATACTCTGTTTCAAATTAATCATTGCAATCTCTAAAGTATTCTATAAGTTGTTACATTGAGGTTTTAGGTGCATAGCCAGTGAATGAAATAATCCACCAAATACATAGGCTAAAATATCAATAATCTTTAAAAGGTAATACCTGCCTGAGTCTGTGGAGCTCAAAAATGAAGAAGGATATTATCCAATCCTTAGCAATTAGCCTTTCTCTTGCCTAAAAGAGGTTGCATTCAAGTATATGAGGTATACTGTCATCATTAGGTAAGTGTTGCAAGAAAAAGTGCTAAAAAATTGGTGACTCTACTGGGGATGTCTACAAGATTATTTCCTGGATTCTCTGGTGCAGTATCTTTTAAATCTTTCAAACCAGTTGCAGTTGAGTCTGGTCATAGAGTCATAGTTTTCAAAAGGCTTGTTTGTCTGTCATTGCAAAGCATCTAAAAGTCCAAAGCTATTGAAGGAATATTTACACAATCTCACTATTGGTGAGTGGTGACTCTGAGCTCTAATTTGCACCAGTGTGCATGTTAAAGAAAGATTATAAAGAGGCAGACTTGCAGTGACAGTGACAGCAGATTTTCTACATGTTTTGAGGCTGATTTGAAGGAGTTCTCAAAGCACATATTTTGCAACAGCTCAAGTACATCTAGGTATTTCACAAAGTTTTAAAGATTTTTCCTTATCAAGTGATTGCAGCACTAAAGAAAAAAGGAATAAGGTGTAAAAGAGGTTTACATGTTTCAAGTTTTACTTACATTTTTGCAAAATTTGAAGGAAATAAGTAAGAGTGGCAGTTTGTAATCTTTTGGACTGTTAAGATGTCACAATTTAGTGATTGGAGGGGTAATAATTTTTTTGGGGTAATCAGTTTTGAAGGTATCCCTGGATACCCAAACCATATTCCATCAAGGGTTAGGGAATGTTTACCAAAGTTTACTGGTTGTGATGAACAGTCAACTGAAGAACATTTAGAAAAATTTGCTGATTTCATAGACAATCATAATATCTCACATGAGGATGTATGATTAAACTTTTTGTAATATCCTTAGTTGACATTGTAAGAGACTGGTTTAAAGACCTACCTCATGACTCAATAGAATCCATGGAAGCATTAGAGGCTTCTTTTATTAAAAGATTTGGTGATTTTGAGCAGCTTAGTGATATAGAGCAATACAATGAAGAAGAACACAGTGATGAACAAGGCATATCTGAATCAAAATATTTTATATCAGAGTTTGATCTTATCAAAGCAAAGACAGATATGTTGAGGAAGAGAATTCAAGAAAAGGTAGTGCAACTTTTACAAGAATACATGAGAAGAGAGGAAGGTGAATCACCAAATGATTTTTTCATAAGATTCACTAATAAGCTACAATGCTATGGTATCATTTTTTGTCCTCTAGATCTTGTATGGGTTGAGTTATTTGTCAAGATTTGTTTTCCCCATACATGCAATTTACCAATTTCTCAGAGGGCATATTTTTTTCAGCAAGTTATAGAATGGATAAAAGGTTTAGAAGATGTTTCTTCTAAAGATGTATCTGATGTTGAAAGCAATGATATTGAGTCTAAAAATTCTGAGATTATTGAGGATGATGATGATAAATCTGATTGTGAAGAATATAATGAATCTGATTTTAAAGATAAATATATGTTTAGTGATGATGAAGAATCTATCGCTAGTGAAGATATTGTTGATTATGATATTGATATAAAGCTTTATGAGCAGCAAGACAATGAAAAAGATATATGCAGCCAGCAAGAAGATGATTATGATGCAGACATGAGTGTTTGTAGTGAGGACCTTACACAAAGTGATATGTTTTCAGAGGCTTCACTACAAGATTCCAACAATAAGGAAATTTGTAGCATCATGCAAGAAGACAGTAAGGAGATAAATGAAGAAGATGACTATTGTTCCCTTCACAGTGAACAAATTGCAGAGATTTTATCTTTTGAGTATCTCAGATATTCAGGAAATAAAAGCTTTGAACTTTCATGTCCAACACATATTCATTTTGACAAGGAAAATGAATCAGTGCATTCTGATTTGGACGTATGTGATATTGTTTCTTCTTGCACTTCTTCTTCACAAGGCTACAATAAAATTCAGTTTGATTTATCAGATGATGATGTTTTCAATGTGGTTTCAAATTTAGCAGATGTGGAAATTCCAACTACTGAGTTGAGTATTGATTTAGAGAATAGTGTGGATTTTGAATCTTGTTTTGATTCTAAATTTTCCTTTGAACCATTAAATAGTGGTCAATCAGTGGCTCAAGTTTCAAAGGAAGAAACTAAATGTGCTGGTATTTTCCCTCCCACCCACCACTTTGCTTTGAGTTTGTTTAATGATGATAAGCTGCAAGGTGCTCCTATTTTTGATGCTAAGGTTGTTTCTCCATATCCTAAGATGATTCATCATGTTATATCTGATGAGTGTCCTAAGTTTGATGATCATTTTCCAAGTGATAAGGCCTCTCAGGTTTCGCATAAAGATCAAGGTATGTTTTCTTTTGAGAGGAAAATGATGGATGTGAAGGAAATTGATGATGCTTGCCCAAGCAGTATGATAGAGATTGAGTATCCCCCCTTTCAGTTGAATGGTGAGTCTTTAAGTTGTGGTTTACAAATGAAAGAGGATAAATGTCACAGATATCAAAGTATGTTCTTATCTAACGAATGTGACATATATATGCCACAAACTTATTATGATGACAATCTGCCTAATGTTTATGGAAGTTCATATGAAGAATATGTAGATTTTTTGTCATGTGATGAGTTGATATAGGATGACAGTAGATTGAATCAGACAGTTAAGAGTGGCACTGTTACCATATTTTTGAAACATGGGGCAGGGAGCTTTGTGTTTGATAGAGGTAAGAGTTGATCTCAGTTTTGGGGTTTTGAGCCTCTTGTAGATAATGAACATATTGTACAGTTGCTTTCCCTTTCATTTTTGTGTTTTCTTTCGGTTTAGGTTTCCCCATTTTTTAGAAGAGAGAAAAGTTTTGAGAAATATTAGAGGAAAGAGGAAAGAGAAAAGGTAAAATCTGATTTGAAGTTTTGGGGTGGTCTGCTACTCCAGAGATCTGTGGTTCTCGGTATAAATTTAAATTTAACCATCCTTAGTCAAAGCCACTATTGGTCCTCTCAAATTTGGAACAAATTTGGAGTGACCATGTTAAAAATTTTAGATAAGCAAAGTAAGTACCCTTAAAATTGTGTGAGAAGGCTCAGTTAGAATGCTTGAAAAAGATGCTCGGATGATTTTCATGAGGTACAAATTGGGAGAGGCTTCAATGCCTTTCATTTGACATATGTAGTGGGTTCCAGCTCCTAATTTCCAAATTTGACATGTTTAGGGAGTAGTCATTTTGAGGGGGTCACCTAATTCTGCATTTTGCTAAAGTGTCATTTTGTTGTCCAGGGCCTAGTTTGTTTCCGAATATCTTGCACGCTGTTGAGTTTCTTGAGCCATCACTTTGGAAATATGTTACATGCATATCAGAGAACTTATGTTTTAGATCTCATCTCATTTCCAAATCCATTTGATAGGTTTTCATACTTCCCAAAGTTGGTCACTTAGAACTGTTTGCATTTTTGTTCTGCCTAGAAATTTGAATAGCCCAGTTTGACAGGTTATAACTTTTGACCAATTGATTCAATTGAGAAAGTGCCTTCTATACTATGTTCCAGTGGTCACATAATTTATATTTTCTAGTTCCCAGATCATGATGAATCCATTTGAGCAATTTGCCAGTCTGATTATGTTGGCACTTTGTTAAGTTTCCAAAAGTTGTTGAATGCAGATTTCTGAATACCTTACTTTGAAGGCCTGCATCTTTGATCAAATGGATAGGTATGACATCATGGTATGTTCCCAAGTGTCATAATCATGAAAATTAACAAATATTTCTAGTTTATAGATCCCTATGAAATCAGATGACAAGTTTTTTAGAACCATTCCATTGGGGAATAATTCTGATTTCTTGGGTTTTCAAGTACAGAATTGCTAAGTTGTCCACTTTGAGGTCTTGAAAATCTATACCCGGGTGAACATTTTGGATAATTGAATTTTCCCTCATATTGAAAACATAAGAGTGAACTCACCTGAGGATTTAAAAATTCTCACCAATCCACTTATCCACTTTTCCAGAGCCTTTTCGTTTATGATTTATTAAAGTTTCACTGAAATGCAGAATTCAGAATTAAATGACATTCTTTGTGGTTTCCCTATTTGCACCCAGTTCAAGGTCAGACATAATTGAAATTTGATCTGCATTTTAGACATAGGAATGAATTCCTTTGAAGATTTCTAGATTTTGACCAATCCAGTTGATCACTTTGCTTCGCTGTTTCCAGATTCAGTTTCTACTTTTTCACTCTGTTAAAATTCATAAATGTGTTAAGATGCTAACATTTGCAGATTGGTATCGGTTGAATAGTTTGTTTTTAGAGGAATTTAATTAAGGATTCATGTTCTACATATGTCATTCAATCAGGCTCAAGAGGTTGAATTTCTGAAGGATCTTTTTGATGGATTTATGAATTCAGTTTCAGAGGCATTTTATTCAGTTTGCAGTGCAAAACAGAATTAAGTTTTCAAAATGGTCATTTTAAGGAAGTGATGACTTTCTGTCTGAATGTTATTTTTAGGATCTGGTTGTGGGACCATTTTCATTGCATATGAATGTACTATTGGACCTAATGGTGAAATTTTAGAGCTTGTTTCAATGATTTTGCAGTGGTCGATCTGAAGGAGATTTATGTTGTTTCAGCATTGGCACCTACACAAGTTTTCTGAAAGGCTAAGTTTGCACTGTTATATCTTGTGCCCGAGGATGAATCTGGCAAGGCCTTTATGCATGTATATTCAATGCTAATGAATGAATCTTTTTCCAAATGCCAAAGTCGTGATTACTTGTTTCAGTCAGATTTTTAGGCTAGTTCCAGAGGCCAGTTGCCATTTAAAGGTTCAGTTTGCAGAATTGTAACGATCAGTTTGAAATGTTCATCAATCCAGTATCTTATGATCCATTTTCTCAATCAATTGAATCTTGGTAATAAAAGTTGTAGAAACTGGATCTCAGAACATGTTTCAAAGAATGCGTTCTTTCCGAAGGAAGCAACAAGTCATGTTAACTTGATAGTTAGATCAATACCCGGATATGTGGTTAGACATCGGCTCATGAATTTATCAAGTTTGCCTCAATTTCAAGTGAATGATGATGCCATAGAAAGTTGCAGAGATGTTTATCATTCTAAATCATTATGGAGAATATGGTTCTTCTATTCTAGAACGTGGAATGTATATGGTCTAATAGCCAACAAAAGTATCAAAATCCAGTTCTAAAGCAGATATCTTTGAAAGTTTCCAAAAGGATGGTTGATTGTTATCATTGGCAAGAGTTAGAAGGAATGGAGAATTCTTAATTTATATCCAGACTTTGAAGATGGCTGCGAGAGCTATTTTGACATTCAAACAGCAAAAATACACCATTATATAGTGTTTGTGTATCATAATGAAATGGGAAATATGGCTTGCATGATGACTTGCGCAACATATGGTTTGAAATGGATTACAAAATGAAGTGCCACGAGGGCAAACTATGTTGATTTTAAAGGAAATGTACATTGAAATTTCAAAGTGCTAATGGCAGATGTAACATGGAACCCACGCATGATTGTTAATGCCCAGCACAGATGCAATCCAAGATTATCCCAGAACCGTAATATGCTTGTGAATGATGCTAGGTTACGAAAGGTGGATTCTGAGGGAAACTCAGTTGCAAGAGGAAGTTGGAGTAGCCACTACTAAATTTTGAAATGATTTTGTTCTAAAGGCTTCTATATCCAGGAATTTACGCAGAATCCATTGCATGGAGGAAGTTTTAAAAACTTTTTTATTATAATATTGTTTGCAATGAAAGGGTATTGAAATCCTGCGCACCATGTCAAGAGGGGATTTTCATAAGTTTTAAAAACATTAAAATGCAAACCTGATTACAGAGGGTCTGCACTAGCTATGATTGAGGTTTTTTATCAAAACAAACAGCAATGTCTGAGATGCTACGCAACCTTTGAAGGAGACTCATTATGGAGAGCCCGCACTATTTTTGGGGGGCAATATGAATGCGATGCTATGCAAATAGCCAATGCCAGACAAAAGGGAATAGTTTGTTCTATTTTGATGGTTTTTAAAATTATAAAAAACACCTTCATTGCCAGCAGCCTGCGATAGCATTTGGTGGAGTAGTTTGAAGCTTTTTGGGAAATTTTAAGTTCAAATATGCAAGTATGAAACCATAGGAAGTGGCGCCCAGACCTTTAGAAGACATTTATGGTCTTCATTAGCAATAAAATAATCCAGTTAGCAAGCAATTCTACTCAGTGAAGTCTCAGAAAATTGGAGAAAAGTGAAATGAGTTATCCCACATTCGCTTTGCGGTGGCTATTTTTAATCTTTATATACTAAATGGCTTTCTCTATAAGTAAATAAGAGAGCCCAGAGGCTCTTGGTGGGCTCTTAAGGGCTGGAAGAATGGATGCATGGGTGGTCCCCTAAGTTTTGGGATAAAATTTGAAAATGGCTTTAAAAACTCATCAAACCCATTATCCCACATTCATCCCACTAGCGAAAACTGAGATGTTTATATGCCAAAACAAGAACATGTTAATTTGAAGGAAGGTGAGGAGGCTATCCGTGCACGCGCCCAGTCATCTGATGCCTCAATTTCTATGCTTGAAAATGGAGGAAAACAAATTTTGATGAAAATGACACGTGGCATCCGGTCGCACAGTCACAAGAAGTTACCCGCCAAAGGAGATAACCATGGAGACTTGGTGACTGACCACTAGTGGTGAGTTGCGCAGTTGGAAGATGTCAAAGCTAGCCACTGAGACTTGGCGACTGACTACTAGCGGTTAGTCACGAAGTAGCTAGAAGGAGAAGATGACCGTTGTGACGAGGAGATAGCCGGTTGTCGCATGGTCGCCAGATGGAGTTAGCTGCCAGATGCTAGTCGCCAGGTCGCCCAAGGTTGACAGTTGAGTTGAAATTTGCTGGCGACTTGGAGACTGATGTTGGTCGCATGGTCACCGGATTTAACTGTGGTTAGTAAAAATATTCAGAGACTTAGAGACCAAGAAGAAAAGCTTACTAGGGTTAACGACACAGTTAAAAGACTAGTTTATAACAGTGAATCAGCATATGCCACATGTCAATTTATGGTGGCTTCTGGGCAAAATAGGCAGGAAATAGGGTTTTCAAAGGAAATTTAAATGATATGCAGATTTTAAAGGGTAAAGTGCATACTTGGCAAAGGTATTTTATTTCAAATATTAAGAGTTGCATTCCAGGAAGATGTTTCAACACAAGGGATAAAATCAAATTTTCTCAGGCAAAGAAAGGTCATGTTTTGAAGGGGCAAACAAAATCAGATTTGCACAAAGGGATAAGACAAAATGCACATATATTTTATTGCAAAAATCAGATTGTTAGAGCTTTCCGGGAGGTTTTGTGAGCAGATATTTTCTCAGATTTCAAAGATATTTTCTCAGCAGATGGAATCAGATTTGATGGATTTCTCAGTGAAGAATGATGGATATTTGCAAGGTATAAAACTAGATTGTGAAAAGATAGATGGAGTCAATCATTAATGAACTCAATCTGATTTTGTAAGACTTTGAAAGAAGATAAGTCATGTTTTCAAGATCACCGATAGTTTCAATATCAGATTTTGGAGGCAATTGAAAACAAGTTTGGAGGCCACCGATGGAGTTCAGATATTTACTGAGAAAAGATAGTTTGAGCATATCAGATTTAAGGAGAGACATGTGTCAATTACTCATAAAGATTAGGGTTTCTTTTCTTCTTATTTATTCTCTTCTTTTTTCTATTTTGGAGGTTCTAATTTCAGGATCCTGTTTTGGTTCCTGTGGAGGTTCCTAGTCTTGTTTTTGTTCCTGTCTTTTCCTAGTTCAGTACAAGTTACCATTTGGTTTGAATATTTCTATTTGTAAAGCATACTTCTATTTCATGCTTAGTTCTTTAGTTTATTGTCTGGATATCTGGAAACAACTTGGATTAATGAGAATACAGTGCAGTTCCTATTCATTGTTGTTTTGTCTCTTTTGACTATGGTTTATGCTCTAGTATAGTTCATTTGTAAGGCATCTAAAATATACCTACTACAAGGTAGTGTGTCTAATCATCTATGAGTCTTTCTCAAGGAGAGAGTTAAATTTTGTAAATGATTTCAGAGAGCAGGACATGGTTGTGAAGATATGATGAAGAAGTATTGAGTTGAGTAGATTGTTTGTAAGGCATCCAATCTGGATTGTATGAAGTTTGTAATGCATTCTTCAGTATTGCATTAGTTTATTATTGTTGACATATGTTTTCATTGAATCCTTGCCCAAGGAATAGGCACTGATCTAGAGTTTTCTGAACAAGTGTTTTCTCCATTCTGTTATACACAAATTAATCAATTTTATCTAGTTTTTAGAACAAATGAGTTGAACTCATTAAGGACTCATATTAGCAGGATAGTGTCTGTTTTAGTGATTCCTTAGAGAGTGAATCAATTAGGTTATCCCTCCTAAAAAAAAAAGGAAGAAGGATGCAAATCCTTGTCTCATTGGTTCATGTTATCAAAACCATAGCCTGGCTTATAATACTCTGTTTCAAATTAATCATTGCAATCTCTAAAGTATTCTATAAGTTGTTACAGTGAGGTTTTAGGTGCATAGCCACTGAATGAAATAATCCACCAAATACATAGGTTGAAATATCAGTAATCTTTAAAAGGTAATACATGCCTAAGTCTGTGGAGCTCAAAAATGAAGAAGGATATTATCCAATCCTTAGCAATTAGCCTTTCTCTTGCCTAAAAGAGGTTGCATTCAAGTATATGAGGTATACCGTCATCAGTAGGTAAGTGTTGCAAGAAAAAGTGCTTACACAACCACAAACCTAAAGAGATGTGATGATAGTAAACTACTCCCAAATAGGTGCTGAAAATTAAGGCATGATCACACATGCTACTTCCAACACAAGATTTAAAGTCACCTTGACCTCTCCAATAAGGAATAAGAACAAAAATAGGACTGAACCAAACTTAAGGTATCTTATCCAAGATAGAATGAAACATGATGCGATTATAGACAAAGCTTCACCAAGGAGTCTAGAACAAACCCATCAGATCACATAATATAATGAGCCAACAAGAGTGACCGCCACCTAAATCAGCAAAACTTCCCAAAAAGAACATAACAACAAAGAAACTAAAAGTAAATCATGTTGGTTAATGCAAGATTGTCAAGATTCCAAGATGCTCCTGCATCAAATTGGCTTTTATGGGTATAGTGCATAGATAACATAAATTGGAGTGAAACATAGCACTCTATAACTATAGTTCATAATCAACTCCATGGGATAGAGCTCAAAAAATAACCACTTGAAAAAAAAAGCACTCAAATTAGAATTGACAAATGAAAGTTGTGAATTTTTTTAGTTGATCAAGTTGTCTTAATATGCATTTAAAAAAATATATGCCTATAAAAAATTAAAAAATTACTTTACAAATTTGGAGGGAAAATTAAGGGGATGCAATCTAGAAGACTTAAGCCCCCTTAGATTATAAATAAGGGGGGCTTAGTTCAACTAGAGGCTTCCCTCTCCTTTGTTAGTAGTAGTCCTTAGTGTTGGTGCATTTTGAATATTGCAAAAGGTGCATTCTAAATGTTATATAGAAAAACTCCTAGTTCTGCAATCTTAATTTTGAAACCTAATAAATTCTTGCACCTTTTTGCAACCTTAAATTGACCCCATTATGTTTCATTTCCTACAAATTTCATAATTTTCTCTCCATGTCATTTCCTTGCTATGCGAAAGGTTCAAAAAAGGGTAAATTTTGAACTTGAAAATTATAATTTTCCCTCAAAAATTCTTGTGCCTTTTTGTAACCCCAAATCAACCCCATTACACTTCATTTCCTAGGGATTTTATGTTGGAATAATGAAATGGTGTGTACTAAGAGGGGAGGGGTGAATCAGCACCCTTAAAACTTTTTGTCAATTAACCTTTAATCCTTTAGTAATTAATTCCTTGCATTACTGACCATAGGTGTTATTCTATCTTTATGCATGTAATATCAATTCATAAACTTAATTTGCATGTAAACATTCATGAAATGTATTGAAACGTGACACAAGATTTGGTAATGCAGAAAACCCATGTCAGAAGGTAAAAACTATAGTGGGGATGAAACCCACAAAAATTCACTATTTGTAGAATGGAAGGGATCGGTTAAGGCTTACAAGTTTGATCACTTCTGATGATCTTACCCTGTTAGGAGTAACATGTTTAGACTGGTTAAGGTCTACTCTGTTAAGAGCTTTAGCAACATTGTTTAGTGTGCACTCGGTTAAGAGGTTTACAAAAGGATTGTTAAATCTACCTTCTCAAAGGATTTCTTCGATTTTCTATGCTTGTTAGAATGTAGTCAAAAATACTTATTGACCTGAGTATATGCAATACTGAATTGCTAAGTAAAAATCAATTAAAGTTTACAATATGATGTATCACCTAGAGTGATTGATTAATACCTCTGTTTTGTTCGGTAGCCTTGAATCTTGTTCTTTATAACTGATTCCATCTTTTTCTATCCTTCTGCATGAAACTTTGTATTTGATCTATAGATGTCTCTGTGGCTACAATCATCATCACGTCATCTTATTCTGATTGATTACACATCTATTTAAACAATGAATTTGACCTAAATAAGTTTCACACTTTACAATGATAACTCTATGATCAAAGGTTTACAACTTGACCTTGATCTCCTAGTTTGCATGTTTTAAATTAGTTAGTTTGATTAAAACAAATACAATTACTTTACTTGTCCCTTAGGAAATGGATTTGAAGATAAGCTTTAAACTAAATATAAAACTTAAGTGTTTTATCTGACGTGTAACTCATATCCATATTTCTCAAAATAAAATTGTCTCTCGGTAGACTGGTGTTTGGGTTGCTCTTTCGTCTATATATCGGTGTTCACTACAAACTTGTCTGTTGGGTTCCTCTATGAACTTGTCTGTCGGGTTCCTTTGTGAACTTATATGTTGGTTTACACTGTTGGCTATTCTGTAGGGTTACACTATAATACTATCTTTTATTGATCATGTACCAATAGTTCAAAATTTATTTCCTTTGCATACTAATGACAAAATATGATCATCAATACCCCCCTTTGACATTAATATTAAAAACTTATACGTGCAAAACTAAAATGTTTAGTATATACACCATGTGTTCACCTTGTCAATATGACTCCCCCTATGTGTATGCCTCGATATAGTATATGTACATGTATATATTCTTACCTTTATACATATATTTCCTCCTTTCATTATTTCCCCTTTTTACCTTATCAATTCCCCCTTTATTATTTCTCTCTATGTCACATATTATTTCCCCCTTTTTTTTATAATAAGGAAAAAGGTGTAATACTTACAACTTGTCAAAGATGTGGGAATGGGAGTTCTGCATGTCTTTCATCATTTTCTCCCACTTCTCCTTAAGGTGTTCTAGGGCCATGTGCTCCAATGTTATTCTTGCGTGCATATCATAGATATTGTCAGTGACAGACATCTTCGGGGTGGCGATCAATTGTCTTGCCAAAGTCATATGTTGTTGCAGTAATGTGAGATTTGGTAGAAGTAGAGCTTGAAGCTCGGTTACCTCAACTCTGAATTTTAATTCTGCCTCTAAAATCTCAAGTCTCAACCTTTTAGCTTCCATAATCTTGTCATAATGCAACTTGATTGCATTGTCATTGGTTGTAAGACCTTGTGCACTAGCATTTAGATCTGCCTCTATCTTTTCAATATTTTCACTACTCTCCTTAGTGAATTGCTCTGTAGTGCATCACTTCTGAACTAAGGTTATAACTTCTAAAATAATGGGTTCTAATGTGTTGACCAGTTCAGATAGTTTTACCTTGTTCTCTGCCACTTCTTGGCTGATTTTCTATGTTGATTTGTATTGTTATTTCTATTTTGCACATTCTTATATTGCCTTCTCTGCATCTACATTCTGTGATGTGATGACGTTGGTAAGACTACTAATTGATCAAGTATAGGAGCATCTTGATCAATGTCGGTATCAGGTACAATCTGCAGAAGTATTTCCTTCATTGTCTCTAGTACATGTGTGTCCTTAGTCTCTTTTTTGATCTTATCTTGGATAGATTTCCTTTTTTGTGACTCTGGATCCAATGTCCTAGGATCACAATCTGGTATTCCAATTATCTCATCCAAGGTGACTAGATTTTTATTATTCTTCTACTTTTTCTTTGAAATTGTTGTGGAGGCACCTTATGTAGTACCATAGCAAGTTCCTTTGCTTTGTCTGATGTACTTGATGAAGGCTTTGGAGGTGTTGTGCCTTTTACCTATTGCTCGGTATTTACCTATCGGTTGGGTGTAGACGTCTCCACATCAACCTTGGGTTTATCTGCAACTTCTCCTTCGGTATCCTTTAGAGTGGCATCACCTTGATTCTCTTCTTCACCTATATTTTTCTACTCTCCATTTGTTTCTTTATGTTCATCAGTGGTGTTTTTCTGCTCCTCTTCACCCTTATCCTCGGGTATGCTTGCATCATGCTCGGGTTACTTCTCCTTTTGTGAGATGATATTGATAGCTTGTATCAATAATGACATTTGTCCTGGTATGTTAACCTATGCAACATATGTTGATGTGTCATGTTCCTTGGTCTTCTCAGAGGTAACAGTGACATCTTCATCTGCCTTTATCTCATTGGCAAGATCTTCAATTATATCTATTATGTTACATCTATTGTGCCTCCTAATGACTACAAAATCTGAGGTATGTCATCCATTGCTTTACTTGATTCTATTTTCAATTCAACTGAAGTGATATCCTCATTATCATTTATAAGAATGTGCTCTGGCCTCGGTGTAGCTCGATTCTCTTCATTCTGAGGCTTGTTGGTGAGTGTTAATACTCTCTCGGGGCTTGTGTCCTCTTTAGGTACATTGAGTATCTTTCTCCAAGCATCCTCACTTTCATTATCAAGCTCAATTAAGCTTTCCTATAGTACTTTGTAGGCTCTCAATTCTACTGATAAATTCTTTGAATGCAACTTCATCATTTCATCAATTTATTCCAGCTTTGACTCATGTGGCATAATTGACACCAGGGATCTTTCCCTTATCTGTCTTTCAAAATTCAGTGCAAATGTCCACCTTGTTGATAACCTTTCTAGAAGTTCTTGTGGAATCATCTTTTCAAACTATATAGGTATGTATTTAAATACACACATTGTTGTGATGATGGCTTCTTCTATTTTATTCTGAACCTCAGGATTCAGAGTTAGCCATTGTCTAATCTTAGGATAAGATGTTCTACTTGAATTGATGATTCATGCAGAAAGCTCATCAAATGTGGTAGGAAGATTTTTCTTTTGAGGTTGTTCATCTTGTTCAGTGTCTTCCTTATCTTCCTTGCTTCAGATTAATCTCCTTCTCCTCTTTGGTTCTAAAGTTTTCCCAATTTTAGGCTTCCTCTTGTAAGTCCTCACTTGTCCTTTCTTAACCAGTGATGACCTTGCATCTTTTGTTGTCTGACTCCTCCTCCTAGATGCAATAGTAGTTCTTGGCTTCTTTGGGGGTGGTGCATCAGACTCTGTTGATTCAGAGTCACTCACTTGTTCACCTTCACCGACAGGTGACTGTCCCTCAGTGTCTTGTTGTTGTTTTATCTCTTCATCATTTACTGACAAATTTTTCTTAACTGTCTTTACCATTTATCCTTCTTTCTGTCGATTTTCTTCACTACTAGGCCGATCTTTATTCTTACCTTAGCCTCTTTATAGGTTCTAAACCTTGGTAATGATTTGTCTAATGGTTCATTTAATAATGCTTCAATAGAATTGGTGGCTTGATCTATGTTGATCTCATAGTCAATTGGGCCTAATCATGTTGTCCTTGGTACAACTGGTTTGATCAATGTGGTATCAGTGTCCACCATGAAATAAATATCAGCTTTATATTGATCCACCATTGTTCTGGTATCCTCATCATTTTCTCCATTTTGTCCTTAAATCTAGTGAAATATTCATCCATGACTAATGTAAAGTTGTCCCCTAATGACTTAATGAATTCACTAATTTGAATTGTCACTGGTCGGGTAGTGTCCCAGTTGACATTACCGACAAATGGGAAAAATTCTTGAAAGTAGAAAAATATGCACATGAGGAGTGAACCAAACTTACATGATTTAGATTTCATTGATCTAATGGTCCTCATTTTCTCCTCTAATTGCTTCAGTAGAAGCTCAGATAGATCCAATTATAGACCCTTCTTTACAATCTTGTGAGCAGTGTCTACTGCTCCACATGCAATACTATTCATTCTACTGGCTTGGAATATCTTGTATCCCAATACACATGCACCAAATTTTAGTTCTCGATCTTTGATAGAATTTACCTTCAATCCTCTACCATCCCATTATGCACCTTTCATCTTCTCAATCTCAGGGCGAGAAGGGTGTTTGAGTGCCTTGGCCTTGTCGATTATTGGATAACTAGTCACTGCGTGTATTACATCCCTAGTGATCTATTTTGGCTCGTCCAACCACATCTTTCGGTCATGTACCCTACTTAGTAAAATCCTAATCCACATGGTTTTAAAATCCTTCGGGAACATTATGGCATTTGTGAGTCCTTTCACCTCTATATGTATATGTTCATCTTTGATGGTTATGTCTATGCAAATCTTCTTGTAATCTTTCTCAACTTCCAGATCTCTGATTTCTACAACTTTGCAGTGGATATACGCTCGGACATCCTCAATTAGAAAAACCCTAGGTGGTATGCTTGAAAATGCTCCAGCATCGTCGGGTTGCAAAGCAACCTCTGGACAGAATTTGTATTTAGGTTCTTCACAAGTAGTGTTCTTGATTAGGTTAACCTTTTTATCCTTGGAATTCTTGATCTTGGAAACGCGAGATGTGGTTGCCATGGTTTCTAAAAAATTAGGGCTTTTCCTGTAAATAACTGTGAGCTTGATGAGCCTTAGACGCTCACTTGTCCTACTATAGTTGTTGATCTGTCTAAATTATGTGAATCTTCTTGTGAGTTGTTTTGCAATCTAGTCATCATTCTTCTCTCTATGCTCTTCTCTTTGCTCTGCTTCTTCACTCTTAATTGCATGGTGAGTGAATGAGCTATTTTTTTGCCTTTTTATAGACGATGCCCTAAGTGATGCATTTAATGCTTTACCCACTTCTTGGTGTTTGAAGATGAAGCTGCTCGGGAAACATGCTAACTTCATTCTCGGTGAGAATGTGATGCTCGGGGTAAGTGTCAACTCAATTGACCTTACACATGTTCACCGATGATGCTCGGTATTGGGCGAAGACTGATTGTCTTTTACATGATTACCAACGGTGCTTGATTTATAATAACAAATAGGATTTTGTATGTATACCAATGATTCTTGATAAGCATTTGACTGACAGGATTGTATTCACAACAATTAATACCATAGTGCATCTTTATTCATGCTAGTTTGACATTTTATCTATGTATAAAGGAACTAATGTTAAGTATAACTTGGTATAGTACAATTCCATACTTACTTTTTTGACTTAGGTGGGAGTGGTAATATCACCAGATCCATTGGATAAGGTGTCACCATTTATATTTCTTGGTCCAGCATCATCTGTGTTTGTATCTTTCCGCTACATTTTGTTTCTCATCTTCCTAATGTCTTCAATGGTATTTCTATTGGAAAAAGTGTTTGTCTCTGTCATTCGATCTCTACACTCCTTTCTTAGATGACCGACCCTATGACAGTGTAAGCATGCCATTTCGGGGTTAGTCCAGCTTCTAGACCTTCTCATCTATTTTCTCATGCAGTTTGCAACTATGTGTCCATATCTACCACGTGATGTGCAGTTTGTCCATGTATTGTAATCCCAAACATATGAGTTACCGACTCTTTTTGGTTGATAATAATTTTCTTGTTCTTTTGGCTTCCATGATTGCTTTTTCTTTTTCCTGTATTCAAGAGACGTGTGCCCATGCATTTTGCAAGTAGGACAATATTTTTCCATGTAGGTTTCCTTCTTTTGTTGTTTCACCTTAGATTTCCATTTATGTTCTTTGTGTCCTTTCTTGTTACAGTTATAACAATTTCCTATGAATGTAGATGTGGATTTAGGAATGCCTTTTATTTTGCTCCTACAGACATTTGATGTGTGGCCTGGTTTTCCACAGTGATTGCACGACTACTTCCTTGGTCTTGGATTTGTGTAGACATCTTTTTTATTATCTTGGTATGGTGATTCTCCATGCTGGGTATACCCTAGACCGGTATTGTTGTTGACTCTTCTTTGTCCATCCAGAAAATCATCCATTCTTTTTGTACTTTCTTCATCTCTCTTGATCATATCATTTTGTTGTTTCCGAATCCTTACTTCATGCTTTATTTTTTCATTTTCTTCTCTTAGCTCACCAATAACTTCCAATTTCCTATTCACTTCTATGTTTACTCGGTTTGCCTCATGACTCATAAGAACAATTTTATTGCTGATTTCACGATGATGTGCAGTAAGTCTTTGTATTTCCAATTCTCTCTCTTGTAGCTTTTTAGTGATCTTCCTCCTGTCATCAATAGCTAGTGTTCTTTCTTGCTCATCTTTTCTAGCATTGTTCATAACCTCAATCATCCTTACCATCTATGTCTCTTGACTGATTTGCAGTGATTTCACTTGTCTATCCAAATGTTGATTGATTTCATTCAGACTTGTAATGCATCCTTTAGATGTATTACAAGATGTAGATCTTGATGACTCAAACAAATCAGGTATCCCTTCTCCATGATAGTATGTTTCATTAAAGAGAGATGCCATAACCTTTCTTTCATCCAGTAGCTTTCTCATCTTGATTCTAGCTTGTTTGCATTGCTCATAGAAGATCTATATCTCAAACTTCCGATTATCAATACTCTTGTCTAGCTTATACCTTTCCATTGTATGATCTTTTCTCTCAAGTGATTTAAACCTTTCAAAATAAGAGATCTAGCTCTGATACCAATTGTTGGAATAATGGAATGGTGTGTACTGAGAGGGGAGTGGTGAATCAGTACCCTTAAAAAAATTTGTCAATTAACCTTTAATCCTTTAGTAATAAATTCCTTGCATTACCGACCATATGTGTTATTCTATCTTTATGCATGTAATATCAATTCATAAACTTAATTTGCATGTAAACATTCATGAAATGTATTGACACATGACACAGGATTTGGTAATGCAGAAACTCCCTATTAGAAGGTAAAACTTGCGGTGGGGATGAAACCCACGAAACTTCACTATCTGCAGAATGGAAGGGGTCGGTTAAGGCTTACAAGTTTGATCACTTCTAATGATCTTACCCTATTAGGAGTAACATGTTTAGACTGGTTAAGGTCTACTCTGTTAAGAGCTTTAGCAACACTATTTAGTGTGCACTCGGTTAAGAGGTTTACAAAAGGATTGTTAAATCCACCTTCTCAAAGGATATCTTCTATTTTCTAAAGTTGTTAGAATGTATTCAAAAATACTTATTGACCTGAGTATATGCAATCCTAAATTGCTGAGTATAGATCCATTAAATTTTACAATATGATGTATCACCTATAGTGATTGATTAATACCTTTGTTCTTCTCGGTGCAATGATAAATCTATGATCAAAGGTTTACAACTTGACCTTGATCTCCTAGTTTACATGTTTTAAATCAGTTAGAGTGATTAAAAAAAATACAATTACTTTACATGTCCCTTAAGAAATCGATTTGAAGATAAGCTTTAAACTAAATATAAAACTTAAGTGTTTTATTTGACGCGTAACACAAATCCACATTTCTCGGAATAAAATTGTTTCTCGGTAGTCTGGTGCATGGGTTGCTCTTTAGTCTCTCTGTCGGTGTTCACTGTAAACTTGTTTTTCGGGTTCCTCTGTGAACTTGTCTATCGGGTTCCTTTGTGAACTTATCTGTCAGTTTACACTGTTGGTTGTTCTTTCAGGTTACACTATAATCATGTCTTTCGGTGATCATGTACTGATGGTTAAAAAATTGTTTCCTTTGCATACTAATGGAAAAATATGATCATCATTTTAGCATTTTCTTCCCACATTATTTCCTTGCTACACCAAATATTATTCATATGATGAACATGAGCACAATTCCTCTCAATTACAACTTTATTTAGCACATCCACAAATAGATATTGGTTGAATGTTTATTCACACCAAGCTAAGAACCTTCAAATGAAGATCTAAACTTGCTAAAACTAATTGAAACTTGACATGACATTAATTTGCAAGAATCAAATGCAATAAGAAAAAAAAATACACCTCTTCTAGCAACAGAACAACATAAACAATCCTGCCATACAATCCAAGGCTAGAATGCAAAGGCCGATTGGAGTTTTCATGTCATTCTAGAGACTTTCCCAATTATTTGACAAAAATCAGGTCACCAAGCCTTGAAAATATTGTAGGTCCACTAAGAAAACACCAATATTTCCACCAAATATTAGCAGATTGATGCAAATTAGTATCACAAACAACAAATCAATGCAAATTAGTGCCACAAACAATAGATCAAACTTAAACAATGTAGTTCAAAGTCATTTATTTACATATTTAATGAAAATTTTACTATGATTTGCATAAATTTACAAATAGTTCTACAAAAACAATAAATGTTTAATTTTCTTACAAAAATACACCTTTGCAAAAACTAGCAAATACACAATGAATGTGAGAAAATGAATTTTAAATGACTCTGAATCTTCATCCTTCTCTCTTAAGAATTGCAAACATTTATGGAAGTCTTCACATTTGAACTTCATTAATTTCCTCAAATGTTCACATATATTCAATTAGACTTTAAGCTTTTACAAATATTGAAACTAGCTACAAATTTCTTGTAAATATTTGAAAATATTGGATGCCTTCAAAAATTTGAAGATTAATTTGATGAGATTGTGTAACTAATATAAATACAAAGTAACATTGAAATAATTAATCAAATATCACCACAATTTGAATATTTATGCTAATTTTTCACAACCATGTAATACTCCTCTAACCCTAACATGTCTTTGGTGTTGGTTGATGTAATCTAGGAAATGTTATAGGAACCCCCATGCTTCTTTTACTAGCGTAAGTATGTATATGTCTGAGGTGCTTATCTAACCCATTATGTTCTAATCATAATCTAGCTTTGATAATGATAAATATATCGATGCTTTTAGTTACTTCTTTCATATGTGGTCACCTCTACTTATATGTTGATAATATTTTAGGACCTTATGCATTAGGATGGTTACCTGACAGACATGTGAATATGAGACTACTATGTGAGTGTTATCTCAATCAATGCCTAGGATTACTCTTGGATAACCTAATTGAAATAAACAAGGATCTTAGGACCGGTTTAGATTCTTTGATATGAGTGTTCTGATTGTTATCCATGTTCCCATTACTTGTTCCAGAATATGATTTCAAGATATCCTTAATAATTAGGTTCTTCATATGTTATGATTCTTATATAAATCATCATGGTTATTGTTCGTTTATGTATACATGTATGATTATGATTATCTCTTTAGTTTACAATGTTGATTAAGAGACTAACCCAAATCACATGATGGCCTATGTTATGGTTTTAATCTAACCTTTATTCTATATTTGGCTCATAATGTCTTGTATATTGGATGCTTACATATGTACTTGTATATATGATCTTCTTGTATGGCTAGGGACAAAGTCGTAGTCACTCACCTGGTGAGATCCACATGATGTCTCGATCCCTTTCATTGTTTGCATTGTCTTATGTATATGTGTATGCACATGTATATTCATTTGGTGATGTGGGTTTGCAAGTATCGGGCATCGACTTCACCTGGATTCACAGGTCTGAGCATGCCCTCAAATTCCCGATGGTTATTTTTGTGAAGTAGTACCAAGGCCTTTACATGTGTCTCCTCATTACCATTATCTGATTTGGGAACATTATGGTGCTCGTTTAATCAGTTTGATGTTGGGGCGACAAACCCAAATTCACCTCAACCGGTTGGGCATGGGTGTGGATAGTTCCTTGTGGTCCCTTTCATTCGTGATTTGTGCATTTTTTTCAATTAACTATCCTTCTTGAGATAATTCTCAGTTGATCTTTGTTATGTTGTGTTTTAGGGATTAATGCTTTGTCAAGAGTTTTTCTTGAATTACCTTGTTGATTGTGATTTACCTTGTTTGATCTTGTGGTTATATTAATGTGCTTCATATTTGATTTTTATGGCCTCTTTTGGATGTTGGATTTATTTTAAGGCATGTGATATCATTTTGTCTAAGTGATATATCGTATAGTAAGTATGTATGTGTAATAATATTAATGGTGTGACTGATTACTCCCTAGTTATATGGATTATAGTGTTGGTATTTGGCATGTGTGCGTGCACACACACACACACACACACACACACACACACGCGTGCATGTGCGCGCGCACGCACACACACACACATGCACATGCACATGCACACACGCACATGCACACACACACACACATGCACACACGTGCACACATACAAACACACACACACACGCACGCACACCCGTGCACACACACATGCACATGCATGTGCGTGCGTGCATACACACACACACGCGCGTGCGCGCACACACACACACACAAGTGTACAATATAAAATGGTGAGAAATTCTAGGATGTAGATTAATCACCAAATCATATTGTGCATTGGAATACAAACCCAACCTTAAACCAATCTAATTATCACAACCCTATAACGATAAAGGGTTGCTAATGAAAGATCTAGGTAAAAGGGGGATTTGGGTATTCCTTATTGAATAAAGTGTGATTATGATATGTAAAAGTATGAAAGACACTTATGCTATGATAAAGGAAATGCCTACTAGAAAGATGTGATATGAGATCTGGTGCATAAAATTAAATGAAATATGAAAAGAAGAAGAATGAACTCACCTTGAAGTTGGGAGAGGAGGAACAAACTTCAAATATGGAAATGGTTATCTCAGAACTGTCAGAATCGGAAAGTGTTCTAGATTTGGAACCTTGGAACCTTACCAACACCATAAAGTACACAAAAAGAGGCACCAAAACCAATTTATATCATCACTTCTCATCCCCGTCAAAGATTGAGAATTCTCTCTTCAGGATAGTTTGTATGCTAATTGTGCAAGAATAAAGATTTATCCAAAACCTAAATCCCTCTAAGTTGTTTCCTATTGTATTCAAAGGCCAAAAGAAGCCTATGAACATCCCCCACAATTCCATCAATTTACCAATTTACCCTATATAATCCTTTAAATACATCAACAATGAGCTTTGAGTCCCCTTCTAATGATAAAGTTCTAACACCAATCAAAAGTGCGATCTTGAGTCCCCAAAGGAAACACATTCCTTCAGCTTGGTTATTTCTCTTATTATGTAATTTACCACTATAGGTTTCCAATGAGTTTCCAATATCCATTCTGACCAGTCCTCCAGCAACAACATCACCTTGAAAATACTTTTTAGTTCCATCATAATTAAGCTTGGACCAACCTGGCATGAGGGGGCCCATTTGGTGTTTCTTCCTTTCAATCTTTTGGAATTGTCAAGCTTCTCATAGGAGTTTGAGAGGCCCCAATTTTTGGCATTTTGATTGTCAAAATGAGAGGGAGGGAAGGATAGGTAAGGCCATGTGGTGATAGAAACATTCTCCAAAATCATTTTTTGTAAATTTTGAAAAATGACATCAACTGAGCACTCCACACCGTAGAAGATCCTATTATTTCTCTCCTTCTATACACCCCAACTCAAATGGGGAGGAATTTTCCTAAAAAATTTCCTAATCAAGGTATTAAAGGAATTACCCCTCCAGATAAAGACAATTTGAACCCCCCCATTCAATTTGGAACAATTGTAACACCTTATGCTAGAGGTTTTGCATGAATGGACAATGGATAAGCAAATGATCAACAATGTCCTCATTATGTTTATAAAGAGAACAATAATTTGGTAGTTCAAATTATTACTCAGTAAGGTTTTCATACATGAAGATATTATAAAGTGCATGGATGTCCACCCAAAAAAATATCTTTAGGAATAAGGTGGGAATTCAAAACTCTTTTCCTTTGGTTTTTAGTTTTACCCTCACATAGGAGCAGAAGATAGGAAGTCTTCACCATGAACTCACCAGTAAAATTTATTTTCCAAAATAATCTATCCTTTCTATGGAGCATTAGAATTCTCTCCTCCTCAAGTCTCATTTGTAAATCCCAAGCCATAGGTAGGAGTTGTTGTTGATCCTAGTGACAAAGAGAGATGTCTTTCTAGGAATTAGAGTCAGCAAGATAATCAACCACCTGGTCTCCAAAGAAGCACTTCGCAGTCCCACAAAGGGAATATAACATTGGGTGGGAGGATAGGGGTGTATTTCCCAACCAAGTATCACTCCAAAAATGAATCATGCATCCATCACTGATCTACTATTTTAAGCTTAACTATAACATGTTATTGCATTTAAGAATGTTATTCAAATCCTAGACTAGTTGGGGAGCCCTTGCACAATAAGGAACCGATATAATATTTAATTGTTAAAATACTTGGTAGTCATAATGTAACCCCACTTGGCTTTTTGTAAAATAAGATTTCATCCAATATTAGTGAGAATGGCTTTATTGAGGTGATAAATTATTCTGATGCTCAATTAACCCATTATTACATAAGTTTACTTAGGATAACGCATTGCATAGTAGTTTGTCATTGAGACACCTAAAATTTTGCATTTCATTTTAGCACATGGTGTAGGAGAAATCCTAATTTAGGTGGAGTTAGTTGTTATCTCATTCCACTTTATGTGTGAGATCCACCTTTAGTTCTCTTATCACAGTATCATCCTCTAATTGTTGCACATGTTTGCGGATACTTCATTGTATAATGGTGGATGATCCACATTTGGTGGACATGTGATTACACCTTGCATAGTTGATAGGTTATCATTTGCACATCTCCTAGTTATCATGCATTGCCTATATATTCAGGCACACCTACATTGTACTTAATTGAGTTTTTATCTATTTTATTATTGATCAATATTTAATCAATCAATTGATCATATCATATTTGTCTCTCTTGTGCTATTTATTGAGCTTCTAGATCTTGGCATTTTCATTCTTTGCCTTAAGAAAATTCTTACATGGTATCAGAGCCATAGGAGTTTCATTGCATAGCCATTGGAGAGAATTTTACTTCAATTTCGGAGGGTTACAATTCATATCTAGGTAACAACATCTTAAGCAAGATCGAACCTCGCCATTGCATTTGGGTGGCCATTATGGTGAATTTTGACTATAAATTTGCCTACTTTGGGTAAAAGTCAAATCTTCATACAACAAGTGTTATCCAAGATCTCGTGTTTCATATTTCATCCTTAGATAATGAAAAGGAAGCTTGGGATAAACTTGGAGATTTGTATGGTACAGTGGATGAGGATAAGGGATTCACAATTCAAGCAAATATTCTCAAATTGGATTCTAATAACTTTGATACAATTCAAGATTTAATCAACAAAGCCAATAAGTTGAGAGCACAACTTAATGATTGTGGAATTACCATAAAGGATTCACAATTGATACATCATATGATGGACAATCTTCCTATTAAGTATGCAACATTTGTATCAAGTTACAATACTCACAAGTTGAACATGGGAAGTGCCTTCACTACACCTTCATTTGAATCATTTGGAGAATTTTTGATGTTGGAACAATCAAAGTTGATGATTATGGGGATTCTCAAGTCTTCAAAATATATGGCATTGGTGGTTAATCAAGGGAGTCAAGGGAATCAAAGCCAAAAGAAGAAGAAGAATTGGAATCCTAAGTCTCAACAAGAAAGTGCACAATCAACTTCCACACAACATGACACTTCTACATCATCTACAAAGGGGGGATTTTCAAAGAAGGAGAAGCGATTTTGTGCATATTGAAAAAATGATGGACACAAAGAGCACTTTTTCTATAAGAGGGACATTGATGAATTGAAGAATCTTCTTGTAAAGAATAAGATCAATTTTCCTTCTAGGATGTCTACCTCAACTTCTCCTTCAAAAAATTAAGAAAAAGATAAAGGAAAGGATCACAAGAAATATAAGGGAAAAGGAAAATCTTTCATTTCTACCTCAAGTCATGATTCAGGGAGATGGCTTCTAGATTCAAGGTCCTCTCATCATATGACTTCTTCTCAGTCTATGTTTTCATCATTTGAGCCTTGCAAAGGTCCACCTATTTTGATAAGAAATCACACTAACATGAATGTGATTGGGAAGGGAAGTATTGATGCTGGGGAGGGACACTTCAATGTTGTGTGTTCCATACTTGACCAAGAATCTTCTTTCTATCTATCAAATCACGAATGGTGCTACAAAGAATGTGGAATTTACACCTGATTAATTTTTCATCAAGGACTTGAAGAGTGGATTAGTTATTGCTACTGGGATGGTGAATCACTCTTCTCTATTATATTCCTTTGTAGATTTTGTTCCTCTTGATGACAATGATTCTTCATCATATAATCACACTTCTAGTGATGATTCAGATTGCGAGGAGAGTTTTTTCTACTTGAACTTGGTTATTCTCACACATGATCAAATTCTTGAGCCTTCCATTCCATCTCCTCCTATTGAGACTACTTATACATTTGCTCCTAATATTACAACCATGGATTCTTGTGATTTAGTGCAACAGGATATTCCTTGTCTTCCAGACATAGCTTCATGGAATGAATTCTTGACAAACATTGTAGGTTTGTTTATGGATTCCTACATTGAGGATTTGGGAGATATTATTGATGACACTCATCTTCTCTTTGATGAGTATGATTCTTCTTCAATTGTTGTGAGGGAACATGTTGACCCTCATCTTCATTCTCCACTTGATCATTCTTTCAAGGTTGACATGATTGTGGATATTTTGATACAACAGTTAGAGGAGGTCACTTTATCTTCAAAGGAGACACTTGAGTCTTTGGAACGTGTTCTACATTCATCCTTAGTTGATCCTGGATTTTATTTTTCAGTAGAGTGGCCTAGTACACATGACTTGGAGGAGGAACCTTTCAACATTGACATGGGGACACTTGAGTATTTTTTAGAGATTCTATACATTTTGAGGTTTCTTCCTATAAATTGGGGAGGAGGCATCATACATTCACCTTTGTTTTTGTTTCTTCCTAAGGGGAGGAATGTTGTTCTACACTCATGGAGCAGTTTCTACATTGATCCTAGAGCCTCTAATTTTGGTGTACATTCTACATTGAGGGGGGCTACTTTGTCTCTCTTCCACATCTTCTCCCCTATACATGGTTTCATGATTGTATATACATGATGTATGTCTTAATGGGGGGGAGGGGGGTTGATTACTCCATCCATCATGCATCTTATTTCTTTTTATCTCTCTATTTGGGTGAGGGTTTTTTCCCACGAGGTTTTCCCTCTTTCTTTACTTTATGAGAGATTGCATTGCTTTGCACTTTCATATTGTACATGGGTACCTAACATGGCCTAGTAGCTGGGACCCATCATGCATTGTCATATAACATTGTGAGCTTAAGTGCATTCCCCTGAGTTGCACTTGGGGGCGGGGGTGTTGGTGTAATTAAATATTCACTAATTACACTTTACTTAAGTTTAATTAGGATAATGCATTGCATAGTAGTTTGTCATTGAGACACCTATGAGTTTGAATTTAATTTTAGCACATGGTGTATGATAAATCCCACTTTGGGTGGAGTTAGTTGTTATCTCATTCCACTTTATGTGTGAGATCCATCTTTAGTGCTCTTATGACATTATAATCCTCTCATTGTTGCACATGTTTGCACATAATTCATTGTACAACGGAGGATGATCCACCTTTGGTGGACATATGATTACACCGTGTATAGTTGATAGGTTATAATTTGCACATCTCCTAGTTATCATGCATTGCTTATATATTCAGGCACATCTACATTGTACTTAATTAATTTTGTATATATTTCATTATTGATCAATATTGAATCAATCAATTAATCATATCATATTTGTCTCTCTTGTGCTATCTATTGAGCTTCTAGATCTTGGCATTTTTATTCTTTTCCTTAGGCAAATTCCTACATTGATGAAGTCTAACAAATCATGCATGCTATCTAAGTAATTATCTAGTACACCCAATTTTTCAAAGGGGAAAAATAGTGAATTGAAGTCACTAGAAACAAGCCAATGTGAAGTGTTGAACTATAGAATAAAAGATGAGATCTCCTTTGAGACCTATTTATTGCTAGTGCATTAGTTAGGTGCATATACATTAACCATAAATCAAACATTACCACCAGAAGCAAGTTTGATATTGTTAAGTTTTAGGATAGCTGCAAATGTAATAACACTCTATTTTGTATGTGTTTTCCAAATGCAACAATCTCTCTTTCATTTATATTGAGAATGAGGCTAGGAGAGACATGTCCCTTCATGGAATATGTCTATTCATTATTACGAAATTAATATAATGACAATTGATTATGTATATATATAATATTAATAATATCTATTATTAATATATATATTGGTATGTGTATGTATGTACATAATTTCATGTATTCTCATAATATTAATATATTATTTATTTTATCAGATCGAAGCTACAAACATCAAAACTCCCTCTTAGCTAGGAAAGATAAAATTCATCAAAATGCAATTCAAAAAAGATCCATTACTTTTAAGAGAGAAGATATCACCTCATCGTGATATCAAGAGATATGGTCTGACCAAGAATATAAATTCTCATGATATTCACCATAACTCAAAAAATATTTTAGATATCACCTCAATATGATATCAAAGATATGGTCTGACCAAGAATATCAAGTCTCATGATATTCACCATGACTCAAAAAATATTTTAGATAACACATGTATATGATATCAGAGATATGGTCTGACCAAGAATATCAAGTCACATGATATTCATCATAACTCAGAAATTATTTTACATATCACCTCAATATGATAGCAGAGATATGGCCTGACCAAAAATATCAAGTCTCATGATATTCACCATAGCTCAAAAAAGTATTTTAGATATCACCTCAATATGATATTAGAGATATGGTTTGACCAAGAATATCAAGTCTCGTGATATTCACCATAACTCAGAAAGTATTTTAGATATCACCTCAATATGATATCAAAGATATGGTCTGACCAAGAATATCAAGTCTCATGATATTCACCATAGCTGAAAAATGTCCTATAGGCAATGTGCACATGTACCCTCAATAATACTTACCATAGGAACATTTATCATCTATCAAGATCTTTTTTAGCCATCACAAGATGCCTATCACAATAGAGGGCCATGGTCTTTTTAAGGAACTCAATCCACCAAGCAAGGTATCATCTATTATGATATGTTTCAGCCATCACATGATGTCTATCATGATAGAAGATAAAGTTATTGTAAGATCGTCACCTTCCAATAACTTTAACAAATACAAGTGATAATCATTTGGAAGTCGTCACTTCCTCATGATGTACACAGGGGGTAGGCCCATTAAAAAAACATGGAGTCACACACATGACATCCATCATGCCTCAGTGCAGAGGCTGAAAACAATGTATTTCACCTAGAACTTCTCTCACAGAGAAGAACTCATCGAGAATATATCAATCTATTGATCTTTTTATCTAAGATTGCTTAAGATGAACTGTCAGACTCCCTCTGAGTCTGATATCAACCTTCTGAGCTCCTCATCCAAAGTTACCTCTGAAGAGTCAAACTCCCTCTGAATTTGATATCAATCTTCTTTTTCCTGCAAGAGCATCTCCAGAAAGATCAAGGCAACTA
>MU227659.1:2312666-2342354 GCA_018584345.1 Thuja plicata
TATATATATATCATTTTCAAGTATAAAATTCCTTAAAGCATATTATTTTGGGGGGTCATTCAACCCCCTCATATTCCATGAGAGGAACCTTATTACTTAATTTTGGTTGTGTAATCTAGGGCCTTTTGCTTGTCATTGGAAATTTCCCTTGTATTTTCTCTTTGCCTTGTTATTTGTTGCAATGGCTGACCAACCTTGGTGTCTATCCCAACATCATCCTTCTTGTTTTTCTTTTTCTTTTTCTATGTCATCTAACCATTATCACTCATAAGGATATTGGTTGACTCACTTGGTGAGAAAAATGTCTTGCTTTAGGGTGGGGGTGTAAGCAGTTGTTTGGAGAATCACCAACACCATTCTCACAAGGGTGGACAAGGATGTCTCTAGAAAGAAGTAACACATTGTTAGAAGGGGGTATTTCCATTTACTCTAGTGAAGATGTCTATCTCAAAGTGTCAGGTAACTCCACCCCTGATCATCTTTTTAAGGGGTTTCCATAAGTTTTAACAATCCATTCGTAAAGGGATATTCATTGTTGTTAGAGTCAAAGCCATCCACCTCAGAGAGTGCAATGATCCTCAAAGGGGAAGTAGATATAATCTTTAACTTTTGTGGTTCCTTATCAATGACTTTATATTCAAAGATCATATGACCCAATTTTGAGCATTTTTGATAGAAAATCATGGTGTTTTCACACTTGTGTCTACTTCCATAGTTTAGACTGTAGGGTAATGAAATTGGGGAGAGTTTTATTAACAACAAAATTAACATTGAAATGGGAAAACAACAACTTAGAATTCACCTTAGTCACCTCATCCATGGAAACATAGTTTCCAAAGGCGTTGCCAATCCAACAAAAAATATGCTCATCCTAGAATTCAAGCAGGAGTCCAAGCATTCAAACCTAGACTAGGGATGTTTGACCGAGGTCAAGTGCGAGATCAAATTTAAACTTAATCATACAAAGGGAGAGAAAGTATTTCCCATAAGAACATGAAATTTCTAGAATGACAATCAAGTCCTCCAATGTAGTAACATGAGGCACTAGGCATTGCACTGGTTGTAGTGCTCATTTGTCTTAGTCTTTGAAATCCTATCATTGCTCATTAGTTTATTGTATTTATTTAATATTTCATTTAATTATTTTCCTACAAATATTTGGTCATCTTGTGGAACATATGAGCTTGGTAGCATTCTACTTGGTGATGATTATATGAGACATCTACTATACATGTGGAGGTAGGCATCCTACTTTGAGAATATTGCATTAAGTGTATGTAGGTGACATATTTCATGTTATGATAAATATATGATATTATCTGTGACCAATTCTATGACACACTTACATATGAAAACATATGATAGATTATAGAATATTGTGTGATAGAATGGACTAGTGGAAATAAACACTTTTACATGGAGAAGATGGGTGCCCAAATTGGGTAATTATAAGGTGTAAGATAATGTGCTATTTATGGTTAGTTATGAAAATTCTCTTATAGTTGTAAGTGCCATCAATCATGATTATTTTTATGTTAGTTACAAAATATTTAAAAGCATCTATCATACGTAAAAATAGTTTGGGTGCCCAACTTAGGAGTTTTGAATGATGAGTCATTTGATGATATATATGTGTTATTTTCATGCTTATATGTTGCTGAAAAAGTGTGCCAAGTATTTTGTATGCCCTCTCCTCTATCTTCTTTTGGAAGCTTCCTCATTTATCATATCTCTCTATATAAGGTTTCCTTAGAAACCATTATGTATGATATATTTGCAGGTGAAGTGTTATGCTGTTGAGCTTAATCTAGATTAAGGGTTGTTGGTTTTATACTCTTGTTGAAGGAGACAAGTATTGATACTGTACTGTAACTATTAAGCTTAGTAGGGAAATAGAAAGTATTGTGCATTTGGAGTGTGAGGTTTTTCTCCCAAAAGGATTTTCCCACGTATAGCTTATGTTCATTGTGGTATATCTTTATGGATGTTTATTAACTCCCCCTGAATGTGTTTCTATATATGTAATAGTTAAATATTGTAAAGAAAATTTGCACTATCTACCCTACTAGACTAGTATTAGGAAACATTTTTTGCACCTTTGCTTCTTTTCATCAACCATAGCAAAGCCTATAATATTAACTAGAATATAATAGGTAGGTCATCCCAATCATCCTTATTGAAGAGGGGAGTCTTATAAGTGGTTATGTACCCATTTGATCGTGTTTAACCTCTTACTTGTCTTCCTTAGTTCTTGATGATGAGCCCTTTCTTCCTCCTAGTAGGGCGGGGTTGGTCAAGGAGTTTATACTTTAAAAATATAAAAGCATACACATGTTAGGTGAGTTGAGATAAATTCTACCACTCTTATGAATACTTATTAAGAACAAACAATTGCCTTTAGCTAAAATTGGTACAAAACAATTCTTGCTTAGAGGCGATCAAATATGAAAACTTAGTTAAAATCTTTTATTGCAAAAATACATGCATGAAAGAAATTTTAAATACCAATTGATAGCATATTGATATTCTTCATACAAAAAATCATCCAAGAAAACCTCTACAAGTGCTTGATGCTTTACTCTTCAAAACAATCCACACATCATTTTAAATCTCAAGAAAACTTAGGCTTGTTCCAATAGAACCCACTACAATAAGAAGTGATTTTATATTATTTGTCCATGTACTTGCTATTTCCCAACCTAAAGGGAAACTCAATTAATGAATCCTACTTAGAAATTGTTCCCCATCCACAATAATAAGTTTCTAGTCATTTGATCCATGTGATTAATCACATGTGATCCAATTTTGGGTCTTATATAAATAATCTCTATTTTAGTCCAAATTCAAGTGGTAAGATGACACAACCTAAAGTTTAAACTAAAATTTCATTAGTCATCTAAAGAGAATCTTGAATGAGAATATGATTGTGGTTTTACTTTTGGATATTCTAAGGTCTTTTTACTATGTGTGCTCTATTAGTTTGCTAGATCAATTAGGACATATGAGGTTCCACATGTTTGTTCATTCAAAATTAGATGTATGACATGATCTATGATGATCTTTTGAAGGGTCTATCACCATAAAATATACTTGGTGGACGATGAGAGAAAGAAGATGTATCAATATATTCAATCCCATTAAATCATGACCATTTGATATATCATCAGATTCTTTGAAATGTCATCATTGTCACGTGGCTCTACATTGTTTTCTAATGTGGAAATAG
Organism: Thuja plicata; assembly: GCA_018584345.1. Classification (NCBI taxonomy): domain Eukaryota; kingdom Viridiplantae; phylum Streptophyta; class Pinopsida; order Cupressales; family Cupressaceae; genus Thuja; species Thuja plicata. The sequence continues at coordinate 2,315,893 of MU227659.1, forward strand.
ATTTTTGTAAAAATTTCTAGATGACTATTATGGATTTCCATTATTATTAACCACTGCAACTTTGATAATTTTTTTGTCAAGGAGGTGTTGTGCCTTATGTTTAGGAGCTATACAAGTTCAGTTTTATTGAGCTTTAATGCGATGTTTTATTGCAAAATGTTTGAAGATTATGTGCTTTAGGAGTTAACATACTAGAGCAGAGTGGAGCTATTGAAGGGAATCTCAGAAAATAATCACTCAATATGGTTTGAACACGGGGGCTTCACTTAGTGAACCTGAATCATAGCACGTGTGTTTGTGGCATACTAAAGAATCTACCCATTTTCAAAAATATTGCCTCAAACTCCTTTTTTTGTCCCCCCTTGGAAAATATCACCCCACACCCCTTTTCCTATATAAAACCCCACCCCTTGCCACCCCAAAAACTCTCTCCCCCTATTTAGGCAATATATTGGCCCCCTTTTTACCTATTTTAAACCCTCCAATATGAATGCACGTGGTATTGTATTGCCCCTTCAGTGAAGATCCCATGGGTTTGAAGGACATTGTCTAGATTCTTGAAGTTTAGTAAACTTTCAAAAACAACTAGCTTAAATGAAGGAACATGGAAGTGTTAGTGACTTGATGAGCACCAAATTCTTTTTGTTATTACAACTAAAAAAGTTATTTGAGTTTTTCTATTTGGAATCATTTTGGATTGAAGACCCATATTTGATGGCATTGTGGGCTAACAATTTAGACTTTGTAATTTTTACATGAACACATAAATCCATAAAAGGATATAGACTATTTAAATGCACATTGCCTTGGATTGGTTTAATTAGAACCTTAATAAATAATCTTTCAACTCAAAATCATATAAGAAGATTATTATTTTGTAGCACACAGATTGAAATAAGATACCATAATCATTGACATGTTTGAATCCTTTGACACATTTAAATAAATCGACAACTATACATTAAGTCTTGAATTAACTTTTGAATGTTTTCTTCTAAATCATTAAATGATTTTATAGAATGATGAGGGTATAAAAAGAACCACTCGATAACATAACCTTTGAGAGTATATGGAAATAACTTCATCAAAAAATTATCCTCTAAAAGGATGTCTACACATGCAACAATGAATGCAAATAGCTGTTGGGGTCACTTTTTTCGTCATTCATTGGAAATTGGTGCCAAGAAAGCCAATAATAATGGAAATGTCACGTCGAAAGATATAAGTGTATGTTTGCAATAAAAAAAATCATCATTATCTTGTCTCTTTAGCTTTACATTCATTTTTTTATCCTTGTTGATCTATTTTATGAAATAGTGAATCTAAAGGTTTAGGAGTAAAGCTTAAAAACATAGGGCGAGCCCCTTCATGTTAGGTATGGGCATGAGTGTGGCTAGTAAAAGATATATACATGATAATATTTGCAATATCTATAATAGCCACCCACTTTATGTAGAAATTCAAACCAAGATATTACTATTATATCTATAATTCTAACAACATCTTATTTTTTAATTTTAACTTTAATATAATAATTAAAAATAATTTTAAATCTTTTATCATGTGCATCTATTTTATTTTTTATTAAATCTTTTATCATGTGCATCTATTTTATTTTTTATCCAAAACTTGATAAATTATTTCAATATAGCAAATATTTTGAAAATCTTTCATATCACATTGTATCACACAATTTTAAAAACCACAACCTCATCTAAAACACAATTAAATTATTATCCATAACCTCGTCTCCAAATCAAAAACATAAAAAAAACCACAAAAAAAACAAAAACAAAAACAAAAACAAAAAAACATTGCTGGCATACTGGCGCGGACCAAATTCAAGCATAAACGGGCAAAACTGCGATCGATACGAAAAAGGAAAAAAAAACAGGCTGAACAAATTATGACGCGGCTAAACGGGCAAAACTGCAACTGATTGTTTTTTTGAAAACATCTTGTCCCAATCCCCGAACGGCTATAATTTGAGAGCATAAAAAATCGGCCCTTCCTATAATCAGAACTTTGCTTTTTGTTTTTCATTACCCGAAATTTACAGGGACTTCTCATCCAAAGATAATCTCTGCCAATGTTGAAAGGCCGAGCCACTTAGGTACAATAGTACCCTCTATTTAAAAGATTCTCTGTTTAGTTTCTCTGTGGGTTTTTAATCATTAGGTGACTGGATTGCATAATTTAGAAACAGGTTCACGGTGTATTCTCTATTTTTTCCCTTTTGAGTGTCTTCTTGAGCCGTGACCCTATTTTTGGCTTTGCAAGCTCCATTGTGATTGGTTGTGTTCTGAGTCCCTCTATTTTTTGAATTATGTTTGGTGTCTGGTATGGAATTGGGCATGCAATGTTTTTAGGCCTTCTTGTTGTTTGTCTGTAAAACGGTATCAATTTATTGTCCCTCTTATCTGTTATGTAGATTTAGGAAGTATTTCTGGGTGAGGGTTTGAGCTTGTTTGCTAGCTAGTTCTCTAGATTGAAGATGGGCATTTTCAGGATTTCAGTTGTAGTATTTTGTGGTTGGGTTTATCTAGATTGAAGTGGGGTGTTGATTTCTCTTATCTTTCACAATAATAAATTGTTTTGATTGCAGAAAGAAATACTCCAGAATCATTCCTTGATGAAGGCTATGGTATTTGCAATTGATGTTTGACTATGTGATTAGTACAGGATGATGTGTCATTTTTTCTTGACTATGAATTAATGCTTGCCTATCACAGATTCACAAGCTATAGTATGACGTTTCAAGGTGGAATATGATTGGTGACAATTTTGGTAAAGTGCGGGCATCCTGGTAGAAGGCTGAATTGGGTTATATAGATTGTGTCAGTATTGTTATCATTAATGTGATTCATGTAATGGATTTTCTAATTTGACAAATACTGTGATTACTACATGATAAATATGGTCAAGAGAGGAGCTTAGTACAATAGGCGATAGATGGAAAAGCCCTAAAACATCATGTTGTAGATATTATGGGTGCACTAGTCTTGAATGAATTTGTATATGATCCCATCATTTCCGAATCATTGCTTGATTGATAAATAATGCTATTGATTCATATGACTAATTAAGGCCATAACTCTTTTGAGGATTAATACGTGAAGGTGAATCTTCTGTTAAGTCTTATTCACATAAAGGTTGTATATGGGAGAGATGTTTCCATTGTGAAACTAAATCTAGGGATTCATATGGTTTCAAGGCACTAATAGTTGAAGAAAAAAATTTGTGGGAGTTTTAAGCTTTTCATAAAGCATGTCTGTAGAGTTATGATTTTCCATATGATCAAATCTTTGGTACTCTCACATGCCTATAGACTGTAGTATTTAATAAATATGTATGCCCTTACTTGTTATGCTGTTTTAGCTTCTGTAACCCATTGGACTTAGCACTCTAGAAATATTTTAAGCTTTGCTAATTGCATGATTCTATTGTCTTTGTATCGGGTCATACACACCGGATGTAACTTTTCTAAAGTCCGAGTCTAAGGTATTTTATATCAAAGTCAGAGAAAGTAGTTAAGATGAAATCAATATGATCCAAGTGGTTAACTGTGTGACAAATAGCAATTTTCAGCCATGATGTCAAATTCTATGGAATTTGTTCGTGTTAATGGAGAACACATAATGCCAAATGTAAATGAATCCAATGGAAAATCTTGAGCTTCTATTTTATTATGATTAAAAAGCTAATGAGTGTATTTAGTTCTTTAGGAAATTTAACCTTGTTTGTGGAAAGCTTTTCTTTAATTACGTTTCCTCAACAAAATTTAGCTTTACCATTGTATTTACAAATTGTTTTGCATGCATTGATATGTGTTCTAGCTTCATGGTGATTTGGCATGGAACAAGGAAAATTAATACTCTCTTTATTTGAAGCAGGGAGAGATATAGTTTGTAATAAATATATTTGGATTCATAAAATTTAATCATTTGAATGATATGATAATTTTATTTGTGGTGTTTGCAGGTAGGTGGCAATATTCTATCCGGTGAGGCTGATCCTTGATTTTGCATCCATAATTCTAGGTACATCTCTTGTAGTAGCTGTGTCTTGAAAATATTGCTAAAGTCTGGCAATTACCACCATTTTCTACTTGCTTTTTAAAGTGGATACTTTATAGGTAGTACAACCTATACAAATATTGTTTTTCATTGTTACTTCTTAAAAATAATTATTGGTGTCAAAATCATGGAATCATACATTTTATGTTTGGTGTCTGAATGCTGAATCATTTCATATGTTTCTTGCCAAGTACATTTTCAATGCATGCAATTATTCTTGTATCAGCTGCATTTCTCCTTGAGAGGCCTTATGTAGCTGTTACAGTGGTGGTTGCTGGTTTTCTTGATTGGCCATTCTCTTATCTTGCAGCAGTTCCTTTGGTTATCTATGCTATAGCCACCAGAAGTTTTAAAAGAGTCCTTTTGGCTCGAGCAACAACTTCCATTTGTGTGATGGTAAGCATTGCTTTTGACTTCTGAAGAGCATATTTGTAATTCAATTTTGAATTATTTTTCAAAGATTTCTGCATATTTGTTCAGCCTACAAGATCTCTTCACCATTTGTTGAAGTTTTTTTAATACCTAGTAAGATGATATGCTTAGTTTTCAAACACTTAACTACAAGTTTTTATACATAAGCAATTGAAAACTCTGAACGTTTTCTTTTACCACATACAACCCTCGATCACAATCCTTGCATGTTTAGATTTTAGAACTATCATCATGTAGCATGTTATGTCCCCTTTTCTGATGTCCTAGTTTTTGCCCTAAAATTACAATTCCAAGTAAAATAAGAAATGAAATAGAGTTTGCGATATCATTTAACAATTGTGGGATAAGATAGATCCTGGTTGAGACTCTGCAATCATGTTAGGTAATCATTGAAACATGATCCATAAAACATATCTTTCCTACTAGGGTTAGGAACATTAACTTAATCATATGATATAACTAATTTCATTGATGGAGTTCCTTGGAAAAACATATAAGCTACCTTAAGCTTATACCTTTCCATCAAGTCTAGGAGCATGGAATGACACCCGCCATTCGGCCTCCCAGTCCCTCTCGGGCCACCACTACTCAAACGGAACTTAGGTGCTACTTGCATCCCTTATATGCATTCTGTCATAAGGTGCATGTGGGATTCCATTAAGGCTTTTCTCAACGACCCATCTGCATTATGAAGTACCATGGGAGATCACACAAGGCGCCTTGAACCTGTCCATCAAGTCCAGGAGCATAGAATGACACCTGCCATTTGGCCTCCTAGTCCCTCTTGGGTCACCACTACTCAAATGGACCTTATGCTACTTGCATTCCTTGCATGTAACATATCGCCCTTCCCTAATGGGATGGCTTAGTGATTGTAGGTCTTAAAGGAATCTTCATCATTATTAATTATGCATACATTCCTACTTCCTATCAAATGGAAGACAAATAATAAATCTGCCAAATCATATTGCTATGCAAATAATACCACAGTATTTGATAAGTATGCAAACTGCTGTTGAATATATCAATTCTGAGTCTACTACTCTTGTTTGATTAAATGCTGATATCCACCTCTTCGATGCTCTTTATCTGTTAACTTGCTGCTTTAGTTTTGTTCTCTGCTTATGTCTTCTATCCTGAATCAATGGTTTGAATATCATATGCTGATCACCACTTCTTTGATATGTCTTCCCTTTACTACTGTGGATACTTGAAGCTTACTTTATTTATTGACTGCTGTAGGTGCTTATCCATGTCTGTCTTGGTGATTGGCAATTTAATAGCTAAATATGACTTGAAAATTTATTGACACTTTTCTGCATAAGTTCAATATAGTTAAAGCTGTTTGTATTCCTGATTTTCTACTCTAAATTTAAGGTCTGCTATTCTATATATTTTCTAATGATACCCGTGTTTCCAACCCTTTTTTATCTCTTATTTATACCATTTCAAGGCCCAAGAGGTGCGACTTTATGACATGTGGCCACCATTCTAGGTCGTCCTTATTTATTTTTATTTCTGCAAACATTCTTAAATAATTTCAATTAACTAAGTCGGCATTCTTTTAATTAATTGCTGCCAATGTTAATTGCCTTTGGGTCGATCTCTTGCATACATTCAATTGCCTGTACTTAATTGTATAAAGCTGCAATGGCACTTTGACATCCAATGTGGCCTATAAATTTATAATTATTGCTCTCAATATTATACTTGTCCAGGATAAGGACAGTGATCTGTAGTTTAATCAGGCTGCAATTATTCTACATGGTGGGGACATGACAGTCCGCCCTTCCAGAGATTTCTTGTCCTCAACCAATGATTAAATGACCTTAGAGTCTAACTTGCAACCCACCTTTGGCTGCACTACTCTAATATTATCATAAGTTGTTCTCTCCCTTATTTTGAATGTGAGTTATGATCAATAGTTGAAAATTGGCAAGGTTTAATTTAAGACAAGTTTTCTCATATCTTTATGAGAGTAGCATCAAAACTGATTTGTATTGACCCACATTTGTGCACTATCACGGACATCTCTTTGTGTTAATGCAATAGCTTAACATATATTAAGATGAGGATTATAAGCATGACATCAAATGCAATAAATTCACATCTTTTTGGTTTACTCTAGTTATTCTTATATTCTAGATAAAAAAAATAGAACCAAATATGGAGCATACACATAAAAACACAAAGTATACACATGAATATAAAAACACGAAGTACACACATGAATATATCTAGACACAAAGCATACACACAAATACACGTGTTGTTAGATCCTTCTTATTGATGTAATGTCCCCTACTAGGAGGTTGCCAATTTCCAACGATTAACATACATCACTATGCATTTAAATCAGATTAATCTAAGAAACATGTAAGGATTCATAATACATTCGACAGTTAACAAACTTAAGCCCCAATTCCTTACTTATCTCCTAATCATCAACCCTAAGGAGAATGTGGATTTACTTGTTCTAGGGCACTTGACATCAATCTACAAGTAGGCTTTCTTAAGGCTTCAAGACCCCATCCCTATCCCATCTTGGGATTCACCTACCTTGTGAGGATTTACTCCGCCTCTCCTTACATAACACCAACCTATCCTCTTAAGGGAAATAGTGAGTGATTAAGGAAGGGGCTAGGAGTGTATTAACTTCAGATGGATTTTGAATAGATGTAAATATATATGTATAAATAAAATACAACATAACTGATATATATTTCTGATTTCACTACTATAAACCAACATTAAAGTTACTGTATATATACCGGACCATATGTTGGTCCTTTTTTCTTAATAATATTCAGATTTATTCTATAAATCAGTATATATATATATAGATTTGTTACAGCATACCAATTATCTGTTACACTTACTTGCCAGCAGATAATTATTTACTTATTTCCTTCCGGATCTGATGAATATCAAATATAATCTGTAAACCTTCATTCCATGCCCATTGAATGAGTTGAGAATGACTTTGTATACTGTAGTCGGAATGACAAGTCATGTGGCAAAAGACACGACTTGTGCTTGTCCATAACAACCCCCTTTACTACTCACACTGCTTCATAGCAGATTGGTTAATAATCTTTATTGCACCTTATGGTAAGGGTAATCACACTCCCTTTGACTAATAGTTTGAGTAGTTATACATATGACTCTCATGGCGGATTTATTATTGTCAATTTTTGAGTGTGTGTTAATCCATTGTCTTCATTGGTTATCGATTGATACTGCTTGTTATATAAGACACGGTGATTACCAAATTCTTATCAATATAGTCATAGCTCAGTTATGGCGTAATCTTATAATCTCTTGTTTAGACCACCCCTCAACATGTCTTGTATATTGTCGTATACTCACTTGCAATATTTGTGATGGCTTCTCGTAGGTTGGCTGAAGAACTCTCACAATGATTGTCCATGTCTATTTATTGGTGCAGTGGCATATCTGACGATATCTTTCTTAGACAGTATTGACAATTGATGATGGTTTGTTTGCTAATCCTTGATATCATCGATATGCCACTAGCCGATGACTTGTACCCTTTTTTCATATACGACTGATAGTGATATGTTCTCTATTCGATAATCCTTGATTACTTTGTTGAATTGATTCAATATCAGTTAATGCTTCAAATGGGGAGACATGACAGTTGACTAGAATGCATTCATTGAATCATCTTTACCTTTCATTATGGAAGGATCAATGCTCTCATACCATTTGTAATGTCCCGTTTTGCAATGCCCTAGTTTTTGCTGTAAAACTAAAATTCCAAGTAAAATAAGAAATGAAATAGAGTTAGGGATATCATTTATCGATTGTGGGATAAGATAGATCTTGGTTGAGACCCTACAATCATGTTAGGTAATTATTGAAACATGATCCATAAAACATATCTTTCCTACTAGGGTTAGGAACATTAAATCAATCATATGAAATAGCTACTTTCGTTGATAGAGTTCCTTGGAAAAACATATAAGGTGCCTCGAGCTTATATCTTTCCTTCAAGCTTAGTAGCACATAATGACACCCACCATTTGACCACCCAGACTCCCTCAGTTCACCACTACTTGAATGGAACTCAGGTGCTACTTACATCCCTTATATGCATTCCACCATAAGGTGCATGTGGAATTTCCTTAAGGCTTTCCCCAACAACCCATCCACATTATGAAGTATTATGGTAGATCATACTAGATGCCTCAAGCCCGTCCATCAAGCTCAGGAGCATGGAATGACACCTGCCGTTAGGCCTCCCAGTCCCTCTCGAGTCACCGCTACTTAAATGGAACTTATGCTACTTGCATTACTTGCATGTAATATCCTCCCTCCATAATGGGATGGTTTAGTGGTTGTAGGTCGTAAAGGAATCTTCATCATTATTAATTATGCATACATTCCTACTTCCTCTCAAATGGAAGACAAATAATAAATCAGCCAAATCATATTGCTATGCAAAAAATACCATAGTATTTGATAAGTTTGCAAACTGCTGTTTAATATATCAATTCTGAGTCTGCAACTCTTGTTTGATTGAATGCCGATCTCCACCTCTTCGATGCTCTTTATCTGTTAACTCGCTGCTTTAGTTTTGTTCTCTGCTTATGTTTGCTATCCTGAATCAATGGCCTGAATATCGTATGTTGATTACTACTTTTTAATGCCTTTCCTTTACTAATGTGGATACTTGAAGCTTACTTTATTTATTGACTGCTGTAGGTGCTTATCCATATCCGTCTTGGCGATTGGCAATTTAATAGGTAAATAAGACTTGAAAATTTATTGACAGGTTTCTGCATAAGTTCAATATATTTAAAGCTGTTTGCATTCTTGATTTGCTGCTCTAAATTTAGGGTCTTCTATTCCATATAGTTTCCAATGATACCCCTTTTTGTCTCTTATTTATACCATTTCAAGGCCCAAGAGGTGCGACTTTATGACATGTGGCAACCATTCTAGGTCGGTCATATTTATTTTTATTTCTGCAAACATCCTTAAATAATTTCAATTAACTAAGTCTGCATCCTTTTAATTAATGGCCGCCAATGTTAATTGCCTTTGGGTTGGCCCCTTGCATACATTCAATTGCCTATACTTAATTGTGTAAAGATGTGATGGCACTTTGACATCCAACGTGGCCTATAAATTTATAATTGCTGCTCTTAATATATATTTGTCCAGGATAACGACATTGATCTGTAGTTTAATCAGGCTGTGATTATTCTACATGGCAGGGACATCACATAGAATCACTTAACCCTCTATTACTCGTGTGAGTTTCATGCTCATGTGTTGACTGAAAAAATCAAAAAGACCTGTCATCAATGTTCTATGCTTTTTGTTGTCCACTTGTTGTCTTTGCCCTGACATTGTATTGCCATGTCCATGACTGCTTTAGAATATGTCTTGCTGTCCTTTGACAAGGACTGTCATACTTTTGTCATTTTATGACTTACCTTTGACATTTTTGCTCGTGGACTGTCCTTACTAAGATTTTCCATTTCTGTCTTATAATCAATGTCCAATGGCTTCTCTGTCATGCACTTGAACTTAGATGATTTCTCTGTCACACATCTCAACACTATCCTGTATCATGACCTTTTCGCCTACAACTTGTAATTTCAAATTCCTTCATTATTGTGACTGTTGTCCTTTTATCATTATCATTAACATCTGTTACAGTTTGAGATCTGTCTTTATGACTGTTGACTTCACATTTACTATCATGGAGACTTTCTAATTTAGGGTTTTAAAAACTTTTCTTTGAAAAGTTTCAATGCTTCTTGTCTGTATTTACATGAAACCCATCATATATTCATCACAATACATGTTCTCCAATAGGCTATGAGGTATTTTGTACAAATCAATATCCTTTAAACATCATTTGTTATGAAATTTTGTCTTCAACATCTCGTACTTGTCAGGGTCCCTGTAATAATGAGTTTGTTGATCTTTAAATTTGCTCTGGAACTCATCACATGGGCTGTTGGTTATTGCCAACTTTGGTATTATCATAGACTATTAACTCTACCCTGATTACCTGAGATCCACTCTCAACCTTTCATAGGATTGATTTATCTATTTGAAACTTCATTTATTATCCATTTCTCACAAGTATGTCCACTTTTCCCCTTAGACTTTGTCTTTTAGTCATTTGCTTGAGACTAGGATATTTCACTTGCATATATCTTTTATACTCTCTTCATTTTCTTACTATCATCACAGACTTTCATGATTATAGCAAACCATTGTGTCTGTCCTATACTATGACAGCCCTCTCTCTTGACACAGTCCTTTGCTCTTTTTGTGATAAAAATTTCACTGACCTTGAGTGTGACCAATGTTTGCCACTGTGGACTATTTAAGAATCCTGAAGTTTGCAAAAGAACATTACTTTAAATACCTTCAAATGAGTCAACTTATAGCTTCAATACTTCTTGGTTTTCAAACTATCAAAACCCCACTGTTATATCAGTGCAAAAATAAGAAAAAACATCTATGACAGTCCCTGTCTTCTTGTAACTGCCTACTAAATTAATTTAAAACCCAATTAAATTAATCTAAATTAACCATAACCTCATCTCCAAATAAAAAACATAAGAATAAGTTACCCAAAAAATTGTTGACGTGGACCAAATCCAAGCATAAACGGGCAAAACTGCAATCAATATGAAAAAAAACTACAACCGGTTGTTTGAAAACATCTCATCCAAATCCCCAAATGGCTAATTGGACAGAATTAAAATCGGCCATTCCTTTAATCAGAACTTTTCTTATAGTTTTTCATTTCCTGATATTCAGAGGCTCCAAATCCTTGGCAGCAGCCAGCGACAAGATAATTCTGTCTGATGTGGGCCTGGATGAAGTTTGTGCAGCAGCCGCTGACAAATATAATATCTGCCAATGTTGAAGGTCCGAGTCACTTAGGTACAATTGTACCCTCTATTAGAAAGTTTCCCTGTTTAGTGACATTGGGTAATTGTGGATTGCATTGTGTAGAAACAGGGTCACGAGGTATCCTCTATTTTTTTATTCTGCGTATCTTCTTAAGCCATCGACCCTATCCTTGGCTTTGTGAGCTCCACAATTATTGGTTGTGTTCCGAGTCCCACTGTTTTCTTGAATTATGTTGAGTGTCTTCTATGTAATTGGGCATGTATTGTTTTTAGGCCTTCTTGTTGTTTGTCTGTGAAATGGTATCAGTTAATTTTCCCTGTTCTGTTATGGAGATTTAGGAAGTATTTTCTGGATGTAGGGTTTGAGCTTGTTTGTTAGCTAGTTATCTGGATTGAAGGTGGATATTGTCATGTGGTTATTGTTAGGATTTAAGTTGTAGTTTTTGTGGTTGGTTTTATCTAGATTAAAGTGGGGTGTTGATTTCTTTTATCTTTCATAATAATAAATTGTTTTCAGAAAGAAATACTCCCGAATCATTTCTTGATGAAGGGTATGGTATTTGCAATTGAAGTTTGACCATGTGATTAGTACAGGATGATGTGTCAGTTTTTCTTAACTATGAATTAATGCTTGCCTATTACAGATTCACAAGCTATCGTATGATGCTTCAAGGTGGAATATGATTGGTGACAATATTAGTAAGGTATGGGCATCCTGGCAGAGGCTGAATTGGGTTATATAGATTGTATCAGTATTGTTATCATTAATGTGACATTATGAATTTTCTAATTTGAAAAATTCTGTGATTACCACATCGTAAATATGGTCAAGTGAGGAGCTTAGTGCAATAGGCAATAGATGGAAAAGCCCTAAAACATCATGTTATAGATATTGTGGGTGCACTAGCCTTGAATGAATTTGTTTTGATCCCATCATTTCCCAATCATTGCTTGATTGATAAATAATGCTATTGATTCATATGAATCTTATGAAGGCCATATCTCTGGTGAGGATTCATACGTGAAGGTAAATATTCTATTAAGTCTTATTCGCATAAAGGTTGTGTATGGGAGATATGTTTCCATTGTGAAGGTAAAGCCAGGGATTCATATGATTTCAAGGCACTAATAGTTGAAGAAAAGATTCTGCGGGAGTTTTAGCTTTCCATAAAGCAAGTCTCTAGAGGTATGATTTCCCATATGATCATATCTTTGATACTCCCATATGCCTATAGACTATTGTATTTAATAAATATGTATGCTCTTACTTGTTATGCCGTTTTAGCTTCTTTAACATATTGGATTTAGCACTCTAGAAATATTTTAAGCTATGTTAATTGCATAATTCTATTGTCTTTGTATTGGGTCATACACGCTGGATGCAACTTTTCTAAAGTCCAAGGTATTGTATGTCAAAGTCAGAGAAAGTAGTTAAGATGAAATTAATATGTCCAAGTGGTTAACTGTGTGACATATTGAATTTTTCAGCCATGATGCCAAATTCTATGGAATTTGTTCATGTTTATGGAGAACAAATAATGTCAAATGCGAATGAACAATGTAAAACCTTGAGCATGTATTTTATTATGATTAAAAAGCTAATGAGTATATTTAGTTCATTAGGAAATCTAATCTTGCTTGTGGAAAGCTTTTCTTCAATTACGTTTCCTGAACAAAATTTAGCTTTATCATACCACTGAACGTATTAATAAGAAGATGAACTTTGATGCACCCATTGCAGCTCTAAATTTACTTATGATTATCTTTAAAATTTGTTTTGCATGCATTGTACCTGTTCTAGCTTCATGGTGATTTAGGATGGAACAAGGAAAGGTGATACTCTCTTTATTTGAAGTAGGGAGAGATATAGTTTGTAATAAATGTTTTTGGATTCATAATATTTAATAATATTAATGATATGATAATTTAAACCCAAATCAGTTATCCAAGCTCAGTTATGGTTAAACCCAAATATTAAATTAGATATGTTAGATGATAAAGATGATTATGAATAAATGTTCTTTAACCCTAGTAATGGTTGATCTTATGAATTGTATTTCCAATAATTGTCTAACTTGATTACAAGGATCTATCTTGCTTTTACATTCTTTGGTAAAGTTATATCTCTAACTGTATTTGTTCCCCGTTTCATTGAATTTATAATTCTAGGGTAGAATAAAGAGTAATCCCAAAGGGTACATTACAATTAGTATCGAAGCAATAATCATGCTAGCCTGTGGGACAAACCTATTTCAATTGCTATCTAATTAGGGCAAACTCTTCAACTTGCTTCTTAAGTAGGTCAACAACAAAATCGAGTAGGCCAACATTGCATTTTTATATGAATGTAACCACTTTGGGTCTAATATAAGCATGCTTTCTCCATGTGTATTTTATATGCACACTCTTCACATGTATTCCTTGTGTTTACTTCATGATTCATGGCCTTCACCATGTTTACTCCATGAGAACATTTTTCATGTATGTTGCCTTTATGTATTGCTTAATGCATTACATGTCTGACATGTAATTATGTGTATTGCTTCATGCCTTACATGTTTGACATGTATTTATGTGTATTGCTTTAGTTCTTTATATGTGACGTATATTTATGTGTATTACTTCATGCCTTACATGTTAGACATGTATTTATGTTTCTTCATGCCTTACATGTTTGACATGTATTTATGTTTCTTCATGCCTTACATGTCTAATGTGTATACTTCATGCCTTACCTGCATTTCTATTTCTTCATGCCATATGTGTACGAGCCTTATGTGCATTCATGTGTATGATTCATGTCCAACGTTTATGATTCATGTGTAACTTTACGTATTGCTTCATGCCTTACATGTCTGATGTGTATTTTTGTGTATTGCTTTATTCCTTTTATATGTGACGTGTATTTATGTTTCTTTAGGCCTTATGTGTATTCATGCCTTTTATGTGTGACGTGTATATATATTTCTTCATTCCTTTTCTATATTTATGTGTATGATTAATGTATCTATGTGCATTTATATTTATTCATGCCTTATGTGTATGATTCATGCCTTATGTGTATTCATATGTATGATTCATGTCCTATGTGTATGATTCATGTGTATTTATGTCTATTGCTTCATGCCTTGTATGTCTGATGTGTATTTTTGTGTTGCTTCATGCCTTTTATGTGTGACATGTATTTATGTGTTGCTTTATTCCTTTTATGTGTGACGTGTATTTATATTTCTTCATGCCTTTTGTGTATTTATGTGTATGATTCATGTATCTACGTGCATTTATATTTATTCATGCCTTATGTGTATTCTTATGTATGATTCATATCCTATGTGTATTTATGTCTATTGCTTCATGCCTTGTATGTCTGATGTGTATTTTCGTGTTGCCTCATGCCTTTAATGAGTGACGTGTATTTATGTGCAGTACTTCATGCCTTACATGTCTGACGTGTATTTATGTGCAGTACTTCATGCCTTACATGTCTGATGTGTATACTTAATGCCTTACATGCATTTGTATTTCTTCATGCCTTATGTGTATTTATGTGTATGATTCATGTCCTACGTGTATTCATGTGTATACTTCATGCTTCATGTGTATGCTTCATGCGTTACGAGTATTTGTGTGCCTTACAGGTCTTACATGGATGCTTCTTGCCTTAAGTGTGTACTCCATTCGTTATGGATATTTATTTCTATGCTTCATATGTATTTAGGGATATGCTTCTAATCCTCTGTGAATGTATATCTCTACTTCATGTCTGAGTTGTTTTCAGAATGGTTACTTCATGGGTGTGCGTGCTTTCCTAATATATGCCTTATATGTTTCTAGCAAGTTATTCCATGTGTGAGTATAACTGTTTCTAAGTCCGTATTCTTGCATGAGGTGCACAATTGTGTGTTAGGACTAACCAATATTTTGCATATGTTTATGTTCTTCTATGTGTTTGTTATATGTATTAATTAAGTTACTCCATGTGTTTGTTATATTCTAAGGATGATGTTTGTTATATTTTAAGGATGATGTTTGGTACCCTTTTGATCCTTGGGATGTATGATTCATGATTGTTTTAGGTACCTTATGTGTTTGCTTTCTGCCTTGCATGGTTAGCTTGTATGTTTTGTGTCTTGCATGCTCCCTGCTATTTTTGCTTCGTGTCTTGCGTGCTTAGCGTGTATGTTTACTTTATGTTTTCTTTATGCTTTATAATATTATGTGTTTGCATTGTAATGGGTGTGTTTGATAAGTGCATTGACCTTGACTTCTCTTTACTTTATCGCTCATACCCCTGCAAAAGTGGGGTCTAAATGTATGCTCCCTGGTTTTTTGTGCTTCATGTCTTGTGTGCTTAGCGTGTGTGCTTGCTTTATGTTTGCTTTATGCTTTATAATATTATTTGTCTTCATTGTAATGGGTGTGTTTTATAAGTGCATTGACCTTGACTTCTCTTTACTTTATCGCTCTTACCCCTGCAAAAGTGGGGTCTAAATGTAGCATAGTAAATTTGGCACCTGCCACAATTTAACCTTGTGTTTAGCACTTATTTTATTACTTATGATTAATTATATGAAAATCTGCATGCATTGGGACTAGATTGGCAAACTTGATAAAATCCTAAAGCGCTTGGCCCCTCAAATTGTCAAATTGGACTGGATGCTAGCGCCCTACTGTTGGGCACTAGTGTCCTCTTAGTTTGCCAAAAAGGCCAAGACACTTGTACCCAAAGCCATTCGTCTAATTTGGCCATAAATTCAAATGTTGCCTGTGAAAAGCTTTTAGTTGCATATATAAGCAACTCCCTTCTTCATTTGCAATAGCTTCTAAGAATCTCTCCCTCTCTAATCCTAAGAACTAAGATCTATCACATGAAGAAGTCTGAAGGCATTATCAATCATACAACAATCTGCTATCACATATCATTTATTGTTTATGATTATTATTATAATCATGTTGTTCTAACATTTCACAGAACTTTCTGAGAGCAAGTCAACATAACCCTCCATGAGATTCAAGCAAATGTTTTATTCTTAAGGTAACCATTTCAGTTTATGTTGCTTATTTGCCTCTGCTTCAGAAGCAACTCGTGACAATTTTTGTCATTGTTCATTACTATTGTGGAGGTTGGAACACCAATAGAGGGTTTGACTTAGGTAAGCTCCTATTCAACACAACCTTTTTCTGTCTTTAATGTGTGTAGGTGCAAAGCCGAAGGATTGTAATCGAGACAACGATATAGACAAATATAGTAGACATTGATGAGCGGCATGTGTTTTTGAACAGTGAAAAGTCCCAGTCCAAGGTATTGTATTTCGAAGTTTGAGAAAGTAGTATATAAAATTAATATGATCTAAGTGGTTAATTTTGTGACAAATTGCAATATTTAGACAAGATGCCAAATTATATAGAGTTATTCATGTTTTTGGAGAACACATACTGTTAGGTGTGAATGAATCCAATGGAAAACTTTGGGCATCTATTTTATTATGATGAAAACACGAATGGGTGTAATTAGTCTGTTAGGAAATTTAACCTTCTTTATGGAAACCTTTTTTTTGATTACTTTTCCTCAACAAAATTTAGATTTACCGCTAGCATCGAAAGTATTAATAAGAAGATGAAATTTGATACACCTATTGCAACTCTAAATTTACTCTATGAGTATATTTACATAAGGTTTTGCATGCATTGATACCTGTTCTAGCTTGATGGTGGTTTGGCATGGAACAAGGAAAAGTAAGTCTCTTGATTTGAAATAGGGAGAGACATAGTTTGTCCTAGATGTTTATGGATTCGTAAAATTCTATCATTTGAATGATATGATAATTTTAAATGTGTTGGTTGCAGGTAGGTGGCAATATTCTACACTCTGAAAATGATCCTTGATTTTGCATACATAATTTTAGGTACATCTGTTGTAGTACCCGTGTCTTGAAAATATCACAAAAGGATGGTAACTACCACCATTTTCCAGTGTTACCCGGAGACCTGTCTCCCCCCTGCAGACACGTCTCGGAGATGGAGACGCATTTTTGAGACTTTTTGCGTCTCCGTAGTCTTCAAAAATGGCAGGAGACTTCACAACGAAGTCTCCCGAAGAATCCGAGTCTCCGATTCCAAAAAATGAAGTCTCCTGCCCGTCTCCTGATTAAAAAACAGATTTAAAGTACAACATGTAGTCATTTTATTATTTTGACCATGGTGGGAGAAGCGGTTGAACGAAATGGCCTTAATGAATTGCCCCCAATTGTACTACCATTAGATGAATCTGAGTTGGAGAGTGATGATTTTCTGGACAGCATTAGAGCTGAAGACCTTGAGATGGATTATCACAGCCTTGTGGAGTAGATGATACTAGATATATTTCTGATTTTTGTTTACAGTTCTGAGTTTTTTGTTTGCATATCAGCGATTTAGCATCAAACTATATATTTTTGAATTTCAAATGTCAATATGTAATGATAATCTTAGCAATTATTAATCTGATATGATGATGATCATATGTGATATTTAGAAATCAGTTATGACTATGAGATATGCAATGCGAGTTTTGAACTATTTGACTCTATATTAATATTATATTACTCTTTAGTATTAGTCTTTGACTCTTTAAACTTTTAATGCTCAATGTTCATACTTATAACTTTCCATTGTTCTTGTTTTCAAAGCACTATGTTATGAATCTATGGTATTTCTTAGAAATTATTAAATTATATTAAAAAAACAATTGCCGTCTCCAAGTACCCCTATCTCCTATTTTTGAAAAATAGCCGTACCGGTACCGGTACTGGTACTGGAGACCTCCAAGTTTCCCCGTCTCCAGGTAACCTTGCCATATTCTAATTGCTTTTTAAAGTGGATTCTTTCTATGTAGTAGAACCTATACAATTTTCTTTTTCATTTTTTCTTCTTAAAAATGATTTTCGGTGTCAAAAATCAAGGAATCATAAATATTGTGTTTGGTGTCTGAATGTTGAATCATTTCATATGTTTCTTGCCAAGTACATTTTCAGTGCATGCAATTATTTTTGCATCAGCTGCATTTCTTCTATGTGTCTAGCATGTATGCTCTTTGGTATTTGTGTTTTCAATTCATGTTTGCATTTTGTTTTCTTTATGCTTGATAATATTATGTGTGCGTCGTATTGGATATGTTTGATAAGTGCATTGACCTTGACTTCTCTTACTTTATCACAGTATGAGCATAAGATAATACCCCTACAAAAGTGGGGGCTAAATGTAGTATAGTAAATTTGGTACCCCTCAATTTAACGCAATGTTTTTAGCTCTTATTTTATTGCTTATGATTGCTTATATGAAAATGTGCATGTATCCGGACTAGATTGGCAAACTTGATGAAATCCTAGAGTGCCCAGCCCTTCGAATTGTCAAATTGGACTGGACACTAGTGCCCTACCGTTGGGCGCTAGTGTCCTCTTAGTTTGGACCTTTAAATTGTCTAAAAAGGCCAGGACACTAGTACCCAAAGCTAGTCTCCTAATTTGGCACAAATTCAAAGGTTGCTTATGAAAAGGTGGTACATGCATATAAAAGCAACTCCCTCTCTCATTTACAACAACTCCTAAATAATTCTCCCTCTCTAATTTTAGGAACTCAAGATCAATCAAGTGAAGAAGTCTGAAGGCATTATCAATCATACAACAATCTTCTATCACGTATCGCTTATTATTTATGATTATTATTATTATCATCATGTTGTACTAACATTTTGCAGAACTTTGTGAGAGCAAGTCAATATGACCCTAGATGATATTCAAGCAAAGGTTTTATTCTTAAGGTAACCATTTCATTTTATGTTTTTTATTTGCCTTTGCTACCCAAGCAACTTGTGATAATTTTTATCATTATTGATTTCTATTGTGGAGGTCTGAATACAATTAGGGGTTTGACTTAGGCAAGCCAGCCCCTATACAACACAACCTTTTCCCGTCTTTCATGTATGCAGATGCAGAACCGAAGGATTGCAATCAAGACTGATACAGACAGATGTAGCTGACATTGATGAGCAGTCTCAGATTTCAAACAGTGAAAAATTCCATTCCAAGGTATTGTATTTGAAAGGCAAAGAAAGTAGTAAATGAAATTAGTATGATCCAAGTGGTTAATTGTGCGATAAATTGCAATTTTCAAACATGATGCCAAATTCTGTGGAATTTATTTATGTTTATGGAGAACTGGAAACTGTGGGCATCTATTTTATTATGATTAAAACGCTAATTAGTGCATTTAGTTTATTAGGAATTGTTTGTGGATACCTTTTGTTTAATTACTTTTCCTCCACAAAATTTAGATTTACCACTAGCATCAAAATTATTAATAAGACGATGAATTTTGATACACCTTTTGCAACTCTAAATTTACTTTATGATTATATTTATGTAAGTTTTTGCATGCATTGATACCTGTTCTAGCTTCATGGTGGGTTTGGCATGGAACAAGGAAAAGTTATACTCTCTTGATTTGAAATAGAGAGAGATATAGTTTGTAATAGATGTTTATGGATTCATAATATTTAATCATTTGAATGAATATGATAATTTTATGTGTTGGTTGCAGGTAGGTGGAAAAATTCTGCCCTGTGATGGTGATGCTTGATTTTGCATCCATAATCTTAGGTACATATGTTGCAATAGCCCTGTCTTGAAAATATTGCTAAAGTATGGCAACTACCACCATTTTTTAGTTTCTTTTTAAAGTAGATTCTTTCTAGGTAGTAGAACGTATACAATTTATTTTTTCATTTTTTCTTATTAAAAATGATTTTCGGTGTCAAAATTAAGGAATCGTAAATTTTATATTTGGTGTTTGAATTTTGAATCATTTCATATGTTTCTTGCCAGGTACATTTTCAATGCATGCAATTATCATTGCATCAGCTGCATTTCTTCTATGTGTCTTGCATGTATTCTCTTTGGTTTTTGTGTTTTCAATTCATGGCTGCATTTTGTTTTCTTTATGCTTTATAATATTATGTGTGTGTTGTATTGTATATGTTTGATAAGTGCATTGACCTTGACTTCTCTTTACTTTATTGTGGTATGAGCATAAGCTAATACCCCTACAAAAGTTGGGGCTAAATGTTGCATGGTAAATTTATTACCCCTCACAATTGAACGTTGTGTTTAGCACTTATTTTATTGCTTATATGAAAATGTGCATGAATTGGGACTAGATTGGCAAACTTGATGAAATCCTAGAGTGCCCAGCCCTCCGAATTATCAAATTGGACTGGACACTAGTGCCCTGGTGTTGGGTGCTAGTGTCCTCTTTGTTTGGACCTTTAAATTGCCAAAAAGGCCAGGACACTAGTATCCAAAGCTAATCTCCTAATTTGGCCATAAATTCAAAGGTTTGTTGTGGAAAGGTGTTAGATGCATATAAAAGAAACTCACTCCCTCATTTGCAACAACTTCTAACAATCTCTCCCTCTCTAATTTTAGGAACTCAATATCGATCAAGTGAAGAAGTCTGAAGGGATTATAAATCATACAAAAATCTGCTATCATGTATCATTTATTGTTTATGATTATTATTATCATGATTTTGTTGTACTAACATTTTGCAGAACTTTGGGAGAGAAGGTCAATATCACCCTACGTGAGATTCAAGCAAAGGTTTTATTCTTAAGGTAACCATTTCATTTTATGTTTTTTATTTGCCTTTGCTACCCAAGCAACTCGTGATGATTTTTATCATTCTTCATTTCTATTGTAGAGTTTGTATCACCGATAGGGTTTTGACTTCGACAAGGACCTATACAACATATCCTTTTCCCGTCTTTCATGTATGCAGGTGCAGAACCGAAGGATTACAGTCGAGACAGTGATACAGACAAATGTAGCAGACATTGATGAGCAGTC
Organism: Thuja plicata; assembly: GCA_018584345.1. Classification (NCBI taxonomy): domain Eukaryota; kingdom Viridiplantae; phylum Streptophyta; class Pinopsida; order Cupressales; family Cupressaceae; genus Thuja; species Thuja plicata. The sequence continues at coordinate 2,337,187 of MU227659.1, forward strand.
TCAGATTTCAAACAGTGAAAAATTCTAGTCCAAGGTATTGTATTCAAAGTCAGAGAAAGTAGTAGATGAAATTAATATGATCCAAGTGGTTAATTGTGTGACGAATTGCGATTTTCCGACATGATGCCAAATTCTGTGGAATTTATTCATGTTTATGGAGAACTGGAAACCATGGGCATCTATTTTAGTTTGATTAAAACACTAATGAGTGTATATAGTTTGCTTGGAATTGTTTGTCGATACCTTGTCATTAATTACTTTTCCTCGACAAAATTTAGATTTACCGCTAGCATCAGAAGTATTAATAAGAAGATGAATTTTTTTTGATCGGAATAAGAAGATGAATTTTGATACACCTTTTGCAACTTTAAATTTACTTTATGATTATATTTAAATAAGGTTTTGCATGCATTGATACCTGTTCTAGCTTCATGGTATTTTGGCATGGAACGAGGAAAATAATACACTTAATTTTTTGTAGGGAGAGATATGGTTTGTAATAGATGTTTATGGATTTATAATATTTAATCATTTGAATGATATGATAATTTTAAATGTGGTGGTTGCAGGTAGGTGCATCCATAATCTTAGGTTCATCGGTTGTAGTAGCCTTGTTTTGAAAATATCAGTAAAGTATGGCAACTAGCACCAGCACCATTTTCTAGTTGCTTTTTAAAATGGACTGTTTCTAGGTAGTAGAACCTATGCAAATATTTTTTTCATTTTTTGTTCGTAAAAATGATTTTTGGTGTCAAAGTCAGGGAATCATAAATTTTTTGTTTGGTGACCGAATGTTGAATCATTTCATATGTTTCTTGCCAAGTACATTTTCAATGCATGCAGTTTTTCTTGCATCAGTTGCATTTCTTCGGTGTGTCTTGCATGTATGCTATTTGGTTTTTGTGTTTTCAATTCATGTTTACTTTGTGTTTTCTTTATGCTTTATAATATAATGTGTGCGTAGTATTTGGTATGTTTGATAAGTACATTGACCTTGACTTCTCTTTTCTTTATCGTGGTATGAGCATAAGCTAATACCCCTACAAAAGTGGGGGCTAAATGTAGCATAGTAAATTTGGTACCACTCACAATTTATCAGTCTTTAGCACTTATTTTATTGCTTATATGAAAATGTGAATGTATCGGGACTAGATTGGAAAACTTGATGAAATCCTTAAGTGCTTGGCCCTTTGAACCATCAAATTGGACTCAACACTAGTGCACTAGTGTTGGGCGCTAGTGTCCTCTTAGTTTGGATCTTTAAATTGCCAAAAGGCTAGGACAGTAGTACCCAAAGCTAGTTTCCTAATTTGGGCATAAATTCAAAGGTTGGTTGTGAAAAGTTGTTAGGTGCATATAAAAGCAACTCTCTCCCTCATTTGCATTAGCTTCTATAAATCTCTCTCTAATTTTAGGAACTCAAGATCAGACAAGTGAAGAAGTCTGAAGGCTTTATCAATTATACAACGATTTTCTATCACGTATCATTTACTGTTTATGATTATTGTTATCATCATCATGTTGTACTAACATTTTGCAGAAATTCGTGAGAGCAAGTCTATATCACCCTACATGAGATTCAAGCGAAGGGTTTTTTCAAGGTAACCATTTCATTATATGTTGTTTATTTTCCTTTGCTACACAAGCAGGTCGTGTGGATTTTTATCATTATTTATTTCTATTGTGGAAGTCAGAACACCAATAGGGGTTTGACTTAGGCAAGCCCCTATACAACAAAACCTTTTGTCTTTTTTCATGTGTGCATGTGCAGGGCTGAAGAATTGCAATTGAGACAGTTATATAGATGGATGTAGTAGACATTAATGAGTGGTGTCAGATTTCAAATAGTGAAATATCGCAGTCCAAGGTATTGTATTTCAAAGTTAGAGAAAGTAGTAGATGAAATTAATATGATCCAAGTGGTTAGTTGTGTGGCAAATTGCAATTTTCAGACATGATGCAAAATTTTGTGGAATTTATTCATGTTTATGGAGAACACATAATGTCAAGTGTGAATGAATTCAATGGAAGCCGTGGGCATCTATCTTATTATGATTAAAACGCTGATGAATGCATTTAGTTTATTAGGAATTGTTTGTGGATACCTTTTCTTTAATCACTTTTCCTCAAGAAAATTTAGATTTACCACTCTCATCAAAAGTATTAATAATAAGATGAATTTTGATACACCTTTTGCAACTTTAAATTTACTTTATGATTATATTTACATAAGGTTTTGCATGCATTGATACCTGTTCTAGCTTCATGGTGGTTTGGCATGGAACGAGGAAAATAATACTCTTAATTTGAAGTAGGGAGAGATATGGTTTGTAATAGATGTTTATGGATTCATAATATTTAATCATTTGAAATGATATGATAATTTTAAATGTGGTGGTTGCATGTAGATGGCAATATTCTACCCTGTGAGGGTGATCCTTGATTTTACATCCATAATCTTAGGTACGTGTTGTAGTAGCCCTGTCTTGAAAATTTCGCTAAAGTATGCCAACTACCACCATTTTCTAGTTGCTTTTGAAAGTGGTTTTCTTCTAGGTAGTAGAACCTATGCACATATTTTTTTGATTTTTTCTTCTTAAAAATGATTTTTGGTGTAAAATCAAGGAATCATAAATTTAATGTTTGGTGTTTGAAAGTTGAATAATTTCATATGTTTCTTGCCAAGTACTTTTTCAATGCATGCAATTATCCATGCAGCAGCTGAATTTCTTCTATGTGTATTGTATATATGCTCTTTTGTGTTTGTGTTTTCAATTCATTTCTTCTTTGTGTTTTCTTTATGCTTTATAATATAATGTGTGCATTGTATATGGTATGTTTGATAAGTGCATTGACCTTGAATTCTCTTTACTTTATCGCGGTATGAGCATAAGCTAATACCCTTGCAAAAGTGGGGGCTAAATGTAGCATAGTAAATTTGGTACCCCTTACAATTTAATGCTGTGTTTAGCACTTATTTTATTGCTTATATAAATTTGTGCTTGTATTGGGAGTAGATTGGAAAACTCGATGAAATCCTAAAGTTCTTGGCCCTTCAAACTATCAAATTGGACTGGACATAACGATTGTAGTGTTGGGTGCTAGTGTCCTCTTAGTTTGTACCTTAAATTTGCCAAATGCCAGGGCACTATTACCCATAGCTAGTTTCCTAATTTGGCCATAAATTGAAAGGTTGCTTGTGAAAAGGTGTTAGATGCATATAAAAGCAACTCCCTCGCTCATTTGCAATACCTTCTATAAATCTCTCCCTCTAATTTTAGGAACTCAAGATCAAACAAGTGCAGAAGTCTGAAGGCATTATCAATCATACAACAATCTGCTATCATGTATCATTTATTGTTTATGATTATTGTTATCATCATAATGTTGTACTAACATTTTGTAGAAATTCGTGAGAGCAAGTCAATATCACCGTACATGAGATTCAAGCAAAGATTTTATTCTTAAGGTAACCATTTCATTTTATGTTTGTTTATTTGCCTTTGCTACCTAATCAGCTCATGATGATTTTTATCATTATTCATTTCTATTGTGGAGGTCGAAACACCAATTGAAGTTTGACTTAGGCAAGCCCCTATACACGACAACCTTTTGCCCTCTTTCTTGTGTGCACGTGCAGAGCTGAAGGATTGCAACTGAGACAGTTATACAGACGGATGGAGCAAACATTGATGAATAGTGTCAGATTTCAAATAGTGAAATTTCTAAAATCTTTGAAGCAAGAACAGATAGATTTCAAGGTATTGCTTAGCATTTACAATGAGCAAAGATGCTCATATATACAATACACAATATTTACAAAATAGCAACTATCTAATACTAGACTGTTACAGACTCGATAGAATAGCAAGAGTCTAATATTAGAGTACTATACAAAACGGAAACTAAACTTGAGCATTAAAAAGGAAATATGCAAATTATTCTAATACCCTCCCATAATGCTTAATCTATCAACTACACCAATAGATTCCTTGAATTTGACAAATTTATCGGAACCAAGCGGCTTGGTGAAGATATCTGCAGGCTGCTCCATAATAGGAACATAGCATAACTGAATGGATTTGTCTTCAACCAGCTGACGAATGTAGTGACAATGAGTTTCGACATGCTTGGTTCTTTCATGGAAGACCGGATTCTTTGCGAGTTTGAGTACCCCCTGATTATCACAGAATAGGGGAGTCGGTCCTGTCTGAGCAGCATGCATATCTGTAAGCATCCGCCGAAGCCATACTGGCTCACAAGATGCCTTAACTGCTCCCCGATACTCTGCTTGAGTGGAAGACAAAGCCACTGCTTACTGCTTCTTGCTAGTCCATGTGACAGCACCAGATCCCAAATTAAACACATATCCAGCAGTAGACTTACGATCATCAACTGACCCGGCCCAATCTGAATCCGTGTAACCACATAGAGTAGGATCAAAACTTCGAGTGTACAAAAGACCATAATTAGGAGTACCACTTACATAGCGCAAGACACGCTTTGTAGTTGTCCAATGATCAACCTTTGGCGCTGCCATAAAGCGGGATATGTAGCTTACCGCAAAACTAATGTCAGGTCTGGTGGCAGTAAGATAAATGAGGCTGCCCACTAGTTGTCTAAACAAGGATTCATCCACAATAGGTGAATCAAACTGGGCTGATAATTTGAGCCCGGGTTCCATAGGAGTGGGAGCAGGTTTGCAATCCTGCATTCTGAACCTGTCCACAAGACTTCTGGCATACTTGGACTAAGAAAGAAAGATACTGTGCTTAGTTTGCCAAACCTCAACTCCGAGAAAATAGTGCAAGAGTCCCAAATCTGTCATATCAAAGGTGTGGCACAAATCCTGTTTGATTTCAGTGATCAAATGTGCTGAACTTCCAGTGATGATCAAATCATCCACATAGACAACTATAAACAATACATCATCACCTACATGTTTGATATACAGATTTGAATAAGATGGATTCATCTGAAAACCATGATCGGTTAGGTATTTATCAATTTTCATGTACCAAGCCCGAGGGGCTTGTTTCAGACCATAGAGAGCTTTGACAAGTTTACAAACTTTGTGTTCCTGACCAGCAACCTTAAATCCAGAAGGTTGCGTCATGTAGACCTCTTCCTGTAAGTCACCATTCAAAAAGGCACTCTTAACATCCATC